>CM061531.1:142976010-143085032 GCA_030545055.2 Neoaliturus tenellus
AGTAACATTTTGTACTGTATTAAAATAAATTGCTTGATTTTGAGCAACATGTGCACTAGTCATTTAAAAAAGCTTTAAAAACAAACAATTTTGAATCTTGAATTTATTATTTAAAAAATATTTTTCCGATGCTACTCTTATGGGAAATTAACAAAACCCTCCATCTTATTCATTTATTGACATAGCTTAGACAAATTCTGTATGTACATTCACTAGGAAGAGTACAACTTATATTTGCATACAAGACCCATGTGGTAGCAAACCTACACATACTCACCACAATGGAAGTATGGCACAAGTATGCAGGTCTGCTCCGACGGAAGTATTAGTTTTGTTTTAACAAAGAAATTTTACTGTTTCCATGTGGAATATTTAAAAAAAGTGTGTAATTGTTGGGTCAACAGTGAGTAGATTCAAAGAAAATTAATGCACAGGTTGGGTGTGCCAACAACTGTCAAGATAATCATCTAATCTGGTTGTGGTTGATAGCTACCATCAACATTGGCTAGAGGACATTTCTCTCCTGCCATCTACTTCCAGGTGCTGACCTCCTGACTCCTCCAGTACCATGAATCTGGTTCACATCTTGGTTTAGGTGTCCAGCCTTACCTCCAAGTTAGGTACTGTGTAAGAGTTAGACTAAGGCTAACTTTGAGCTCTAAATTGTAACTCTGTTGAATCATAACTGAAAAGATTACTTTATTTGCACTTAATTAATACTGTATAGTTGCCAACTAACATCGGCATGCCCACTCGCTCATCTCTGACCCATGTTAAATTTTATGTTTTTTTTTTTTCAAACCGTCTACGAACCTTGTAAATCACATGACTCAACTCATAAAATACAAATCCTTTATTGATTACACAACAATATTGCTATAAAGCAATACCAACAATAAAAGTTGTCTTTATATGCAGATTGCCAATATTTAAACTACTGTTTGAATTAATATGCTACTCACATTGAAGTAGTCAAGTGAATTAAACTAATTTGTTGAATTGTGAATTTACAACATTTAAAATATATTTTACAATATGTTGTACCAAACCAAATATGTAACTGCTCTATTAGGCCGGCGCCATACTATCCGCTTTCGCGGGATGCGTTGGAGACGGATGCGTTTTGACGGGATTGAGATTTACCTTCCACACTTTCCTGTGCTACCGCACAAAGCGGTAGCCCGAAAAACACCAACACCTGCAGTGAGTGCATATTGTGTCTGAATGATTATATTGTCCATTGTTAAATTTTTCTGTGTCTTTGAAGGTTGTGGTTTGTTTCGAAGACCTATTTTTAGACGTTATTGGGCTCACCCTTTTCACTGTAAAAAATAAAAGTGGCGCATAGTTTAAAACAATTTTAAAAAATGTAAGGCAGTATCCTTTCAAGGTTTTTAAAAATTATTTTTGGATGTCCATCAGTTTTTTTGCTGACGCTTCATGCCTATGATTCTCGAGCGGCAATGACGCACAGTACTTTGCGCTCTTAATACACTAATAGCTATTTCAAAACGAGTGCAGAAGAAAAATCGTTATATCTATGAAATAAACCATTTTATCATATTCACTTCTAGTATCCTCATTTATATCAATCTCCATCCAGTCACTGTCATCATTTCTCCAACTAAAATCAAACATTTCTCTCACTCATTCCTATCAGAGTACTCTTGAAGTTGTTTGTCCCAAAGTGCAGGCTGATTGTGGACACATTCTATTAATCTGTCCGTGTCGAACATAGTAATGAACGCGCGGTATAACAGGATGGTATGGCCGCTCCAATTCAACTACACGTGTTTTGCCCGTTCTTCCGTCGTCCGTTTGTCCCGCAACACCGCAGCACCGTGCGTTGGTTTCTGACGGTGCGTCGCAACCGCAGTAATGTGGCTGTGCACATTTACAACAATGGGTTTCAATCACCCTTCTAAAACGGTCCCGTTTCACCGGAGCGTTGAAAGCGGATAGTAAGGCGCCGGCCTTAGCATTGGCGTAGTTGAAGGGGGAAAGGTAGGGATGCTGGGGGGATGTCGAGATACTTTGGACGTTATCTTTTATTTAAATAAATTATTTAAACAATTACTGATGTGTCTTTACCTCCAAGTAATCTTTGTAATAAGTACTGTAGTCTTTGTAGTAAGTAAAATTTTTGGATGTAAAGACATTTGGGCGTCGAGAAAAATTAAAAATAATTCATTTTAACTTTAGGCGTTGAGCATAATTTCAATGATATCACTAGGATTTATCACGTGATAGGAAAAAAAATTAAATCCTGTTTGCAATGAATATGAACGAGCCAATTGTATACAGGGAACCAAATCAGTTGGGACATCCCATGTTAAAATTTTTTAGTTTTGCCCTCGAAAACCGGAGTTAAATAAAATGCTGAATGCTAAGATTACTTCTAATTGCCATGGGAAGCACTTCTTTCTATCTCTCGATTATCAAAATGAGCATATTTATTCACAAAACATTAGCAAGTCTTCTAAATTGATCCATTCATCTGTTACCATTCAACTAATCTGCTTAATTATTCTTAAAAAATTACTCGTTGTGGTGCTATCTGTGTTTTGTGAGCGGCCCACTTCCCCATAAAGGTGTCCCTACTTATTTGGTTCTGTTATTGGTGTTACATTTTCAACATGTTGTACAACAAATTTATACCAGAGAGCAGCACCTACTTTCCTGGCGAGTAAGCGGAAACAAGTTATAAAATAGCTGTGCTAGCTACTACATAACAAATATAGCCGTTTATTTTGACATGTTTTTATAAAATTAGGTACCACTTATAAGATTCTAAGCGTCATTTTAAAATTCTATTACAACAGAGTGATGTCAACCATTTTTCATTTATATTGAATATTTAGGCCTATGTTACATGTCGAAGGTAGTGGTAAACATTGCATATGGGAGAAGTGAAGCCGTGTTTGTTGAAATAGTATATTTCGATACAAGGGCCGAAATTGGGGTTTTGCTGGCCTCGAGATTTTTTTTGGCATTTTTGGCCGAGTTACGAACATGATTTTTCATCACACTACACAATTCAATAAATTCTAAACAAGTGAAAAAAACTTTTTTTCGTTCATAACAAACAAAACATAACCTCAACCAGGGGCGGATCCAGAGGTTGGCCCACGAATAACTATGAAAATACACACTTAATAGACAGTATTATTATATATTTATAATTGCTCTATGAAAATGACACTGCACGGCGGTATTTGAAATCTGAGCAACGACATGGCAACGCTGCGGCTGCGACGCAATAGCGGCAACACTACTAAGACGTCTTCAAAGCACGGTACGTCTTCACGATGGACCCTGTTACCTGTTACCTCCTTCGTAGTCCCGTATAATGCATGGGATCAGTCCAATCTTCTTATCTCTCTAGTCTATTTATCAAAGGTCATCTTTGTCAGATGTTGTCAATCAGATGAAAAGGAAGGCAAGGTGATGGTTTTGAAATGGGATGAGATTATTAGGCCTAGGCAAAACAAATAATCTCAAACAACAGGCTCATTTTTCTATTTAGGCCAGAAATATTGAAGGTTAAGGATGCAGTGGCAGATCATAGTAACATTGTTCAATATATTTTCTTAATACATTCTTGAAACTATTATAAAACTAGACTATATATGCTTCTAACACCCAGGGGGAAGTTCACAGAATAGAAAGGTTTCGTTTTAAGTTATGTTGAACAGATGGGTTCAAGTTACGATTTCTAGTGAAATATTGATGGTTATGTGCCTGAATCAACTTACACTTTTTAACATACAGACACAGAACTGACAACATACAGAACTGACACAGCGTTATCCACGTTAATCATAATCATAAATCATTTATTAGCCATTGAACAAAAGTAATAGGCCGTGTCACAATAGAGCAGGTTACTTAAACTAAAAAGTCCTTTGCACAACAAAAAAACTCATCTACATTATAGAATGGGTAATTCAGCAGGTTGCTTTTAAGTTTATTCCTAAACTGGTTGTAAGGAAGGTCCTTGAGAGAGCTAGGAAGCCCATTATACATCTTTAAACCTGATGTTGGAAAACAGTTCATAGCCTTAGACAACCTTAGCCTAGGTACATCAAGTTGAGTTCCATTTCTAGTTACATAAGGGTTACGGGAACTAACAGTAGAAAACTCATGGACATTCGACTTAATACTACAAATACAAGTGTAAATATACAAATTGATAATTGTGAGTATTCCAAACTGCTTAAAAAAAGGCTTACATAGTTGTTCTAAGGGTCCCACCCCAGCTAGAATTCTAAGAGCTTTCTTTTGTAAAATTAAAATTCTTGATACTGAAGAGGAATGACCCCACAACTTAATGCCATATGCAATATGACTATTAAAAAAAAGCAAAATAGGCCAACAACAAACAATCAAAAGGTACATTATGTTTCAATTTCCTGAACAGGAACAAGGTCCTAGCCAGTCTTTTACATAGTTTGTCAATATGACTATTCCAAGTTAACTTGGAATCAATCGTAAAACCAAGCAAGTTAACATTGTTATCAACATAATCAACTAGGTCTAACTTTGCTAATGCAAAATACATTTCTTGGGTCTTGCTGGCATTTAAAGCTAATCTGTTTGAGCAGAACCACTTAGACACTTCACTAAAGCCTAGCTCCATACTCTCAATAACAATATCAAGTTTCTTACCACTAGCTACTAGGGTCGTATCGTCAGCGAAAAGAATGGACTGACATTGATCGGATGCAGGCAAGTCGTTAATTAGGATTAAAAAGAGGAGGGGACCCAATCCCGAGCCCTGGGGGACCCCGTGATTAACTCTGAGAGGTTGAGAGATGAGTCCATTAAGAGACACAACCTGGTATCGGTCGATAAGATATGACCTAATTATTGCGAGAGTACGGTCCCTCACACCATACTTTTCTAGTTTGCCAATCAGAATTTCCGAGGAGACGCAGTCAAAAGCGCGCGATAAATCACACAATTTGACCACTCTCTGACGCTTGGTGTGTTGTTTCTAGTCAACGGGCGCCGACGAAGTTTTTGTTAACCTATACATGTTTTACTAATTATGAGTTTATTTATTTTTTTGTGGGCATTGTGTTATATAAACAAGATGTTAGCGGAATGAATTGTTCAATATCTTGAAAATATTTATTAATTCTTGCTTAGGGCACTTTGTACCTTGGAAAGACAACCAACCTACGAGGCATATCAGTCAAATATTTGTATAATAACTATAATTGCATGTATTTGTGCTTTTAGTTTGTATTTTGTTTAGCTCGATTATTAATTAGGCTATGCATGTTTTTGTATTGCATGTAAATTGCTTGATAAGCCATTGGGCAATTGTCAATAAAGAAATTGAACTGAATTGAATTGTTCAATTTAGAATTTTTACTTCAGCAGCACTGGGCAATGCACTTGATTTTACGTTATGCGTTCTTCGGTATTTTTACTAGGAAGGGGAAGGAATTAAAACAGCCAAACCATGAAAAAATCAAGAACGATTAGTTGTAGGCTACCTAACGTAATTTAGAAACATAACTTAGTGGGGCCAATAAAAGATTAGCAAAACGACAGCTTAGCTGTTAAAACTAATTTAAAGACGATTGATGAATATTATGCATTTAAAAGAAAATAACTTTAAAGATAAAGATGTTAGTGTTGCATTTATTTGTTTAAGTTCTCCTAATGCTATCAAGATCCTTACTTTTAAATCGAGTTTTATACCCAATAGGCCTATCTCAGGTTCAGATCATCCGATTGTCGTAAAACAAAAATCAAAGTTAGGTAAGTTTAATCTTTGTGTGAACCTATAGGACTGGATGAGAAGTACAACATCTGAATGTAGACTAAATGGCCTTGCACTGATGTACATACAATATATACAGTACAGTATAGGTACAGGAATATAACAAAGATCCTTGATCATGACAAAATAATTGATGCATTTGAAAAAAAATTGTTGGAGATTAGATTTCGTTTTGTAAACATTTTGAAATAAAAGTGAGTTTTTCATACCTTTCTTTGCTGTTGTACTGAATCTTATTGGCTCTATTACAATACAACAAACCACAATGGACAATCTTTATTTTTAGGCTACGCTATTTTAATATGGTAGGTCTAATTTAAGTAACATACACAATCATAGTTTTGGGATGACTTGCTGGGCCCCCCCCCCCTTTACTTTTGTCTAGATCCGCCCCTGACCTCAACTAACCTAGATGTACCGCTTGTGTGTCTGGTTGCTAGGCAACCACTTCAATTCAGCTAAGGGCAAAGAAATTAGAATACTGTAACGGTAGGTGACAACAACAGCTGATTCCAAGGGAAAAGTACCATTTTCCCATATATTTTACAGTTGCTATCAACTGAACTACCAACTACGTCACTGATTTGTTAATTGTTGTTGTCACCTACATTATTAGATTCTAGATTTCTTTGATCTTGTTTCTATTACTGGCCTAGGCCGGAAAATTTTGCCTTCCTAGGCCGAGAAAACAGGTGTTTCGTTGGTATAAGTGTGGGTCAAAAACAGGTGATATCGATGTAGTGTGATGAAAAAGCTGTAGAGACTCAGTATATATGATTTTCAATGTAAAACCTTCTTAAATATTACTGTAATACTAATTCTGCAAAAAATATAATGTTTATAAAAAAAACAAGTAAAACTTCTATGTCTACTGTTACTATAAAAAATAAACGGTATCAGATAACTGACACATACTTTCTCCCAACAACATAAAAACATGTGTTAAAAGCTTTAAACATTAATGTCTAGATGACTCTGTCGGATAGCTACCAGCTGAGCAGCGCGAGCTTGACCCTACGCGCATCTGTGACTTTTAACAATGTACTGCGTTTACCGCTAAACGAAAAATTGTATTTTCTCCTCAACCACTTGACGTAGAGCAATAATTTAAAGTACTGCATTATTTAGTTTTTTGAGCTTGATTTAATGGTGACAAGTAAAATTTATTTTGAGACAACAGCTATTTTGAAAATCAAAAAAATTGATTTTTTAAACACATTTTACTCTATAACTTTTGAACGCGCATTTTCTCGGAGATGCGGGTGGTGTCATTTTATCCACCATTTTAAGCTTAATAAACCACAAAATTTTAATCAAAATCGTTAGAGCCGTTTTTGAGAAATTTTGATTTTTGGTGATTTTTGAGGGTTTTTTGGGGTAAAATACCCTTAAAAATCAAAAATTCAAAAAAATGAAAAAAACGCCTGGAATTATCGTGGATTTGGACCTATATACCAAATTTCATTAAAATCGGACCATTAGGGCATTCTCTAGCTCTGTTTACATCCTGACACACACACACACACACACACACACACACACACACACACACACAGACATCACTCCGAAAACCACTTTTTTGGACTCAGGGGGAACCATAATGGATAAATCCACCAACAACTCAAATTCGAAAATTTTGACGAAAACAATACTTTCTCCATATACTATGGTATAGGGGGAGAAAGTAAAAGAGAACTTGATTTTTTAAAAAATTGAAAAAAAGATCAATAGTATTTAAATATTAATTTTGTGTCAAAACAAAACTATGTATGTAATTGTTTCCTTAAATCATAGGTTATAAGAAATACAGCTCATCTAGAGCTGCCTGCATTTACATAAATTAAATATGGTGGCCCTGTTCGGCCGGCAGCACGGCGTAGCATCGTGAGGGAGGCTAATATGTCAGGTTTTGTTGCCGTCAGACTTTGTCCCCAGTGGGCCAGACTGAAACTGAGTTTATCCGGACCGGTCTAGACAAACCCTGCCACCTCAGGAATGCAGATTGGAATGTGTCGTTTGTCCTTGTCTGACTTTGTCCCAACCGAGCCAGTCAAAAGTGTCAGGGTCTGTGTCTGACTTTGATAGCTCCCCGCAGCTGCTTACCCAATAATGTAGAACGCATAAAAAACATTTAAATTTGCTTACCTAGAAATTTAGATACCTTGAACTTTCAGCCTGCTTCTTTAGATTCCTTATAAATGTTCCTTTCACTTCAATTTTTCAATGAGTAAAAGTTGTTAATTGGCCCAGGGTGAAAAATATTCGTTCAGTACATAACTAAAAATATTTATTATGTAAATGTTTAACAATCTGTAATTAATCAGTTTTCTTATCAGCCGTTTCAAAAACGAATCCCTTTTTTCTTAAATCCGCTTTGGCTTCAACTATTTGCTGAAACAAACAAAGTTGTGAGTTATTCAGGAAGACAGTAAATCAGTAAATACTCATTTTGCACCTAACCCTATTTTTTCTTAAATAAAAATTGAGGGCAATGTAAGGAAAAAACAACGTATACAGTAAAAGCAGCAGTGTCCCTATAGTTGGGATATGACTTGTTGGCCAGCTACAGAAAAAGGGACTGAGGGGAGGTTACCCCCACCTCAGTGATTTCTAGCTCTCCTACTGGTTAATTTTTAATGTTTTCTTATTTCAATGCTGTTTAACAGCTGACAGTGGTGGGGGAATCTTCCCCTTCACTAGCCAATAAGTCATCTCCCGACTATATATACCACTACATAAAGGCTCTGAAATAGACTGGTATTTCACAATCGACAATTTAGTTGCTTAGCAACACTGGCTCATATCTGAGCTGCCAGGTTATTGTATAGAACTGGCCAACTCATATTTTTGAGCTTCGGGCTATTTTAGCAAACTGTCTGTCTCTTTACAGAAGACAATTATTGATACAAAATTAATTTTTATTCTATTGATTTTTTTTATATTTTCTTATTAGTGGAGTTGATTATCCAAACTAATTATTGTGACCAAGGGTAGTTTGAATGATCAAACACAAAAATTATATACCATTATAACCACTAAATAGTTTGCTATACCCCGTTCAAAATTAATGTGCGGTCAAAAGACAAAATTTTATTTCCCACCATAAGGTAAATCCCCTTAATACTTTCCCTAACTCCCCTATTTTCTTCAAAATCATATGTTATTTTAATTTCGCCCTCGAAATTCAGTGAAGAAAATAGCGCTGATGTACATGTTACTTCACCTCGCCGCCGCGCCGTTGCAAGCGCTTCTTTTTACGTCTCAAACCTCAAAATAAGAATATTTGTTTACGAAAAAGCAAAACATTGGCATAAAATTATAAGATACTAAACAGATGTACAAATTTTTAATAATTGCGATTAGTTGGATTGTTAGCGGTGGGAGGAACGGGAGAAAATGGGGGAATTGAAATCTGCATTTCAACCGCACATTTATTTTGAATGGGGTATAGCTGTTTCAAAATATAAAATACTTCCAAATACCTATAAGCTTTGATAAAAAAAGAGAAAAACAAAATATCAAGTACACATTCCTTTTATATTTCAAGAAACTTATTTGATATTTTGAAATGTTTTTTTTTTTTTTTTTTTTTTTTTTTTTTTTTTTTTTTACTGTACACTGAATCAGTAAATTGTTCATGGTTTAATAATTGACTGTTTGGATAATGGACTCTCTATTATAAATATTTGTGGAATAATTTCTGCGCGCAGTAGCGAATATGCTAAGCATTACCTAAAAATAATCACCAGATAAAATACAGAAATCTTCCCTTACAAAATACAGAAAATTAAATTAAATTATTCCTCTCTGAAAATAACAAAGCAAATTTTATGTCTTGAGGGGCAAAACTTCATGCTCCACAGGGGGAAAAATTTTAAAATTTCATCCCACATGGTAAGCAGCAATCATAAGCTGAATTTTGTTACGGTAACTTTAGGAGAAACCGTGCGGACTTTCCCCAATTTGCGGACCAGCTCCTATCAATCTTCAAAAGACCAAAAGTGCCTGTTTTAGAATATGTTATTAGGATAATTTTGTTTTACGCATACCTGCTGTAATTCTTTAGCTGCATCCTCACAGTCATTGAAAGTGTAAACTCGCCACAACACAACTGAGGCTGCATAAACCTGCAAATATAATAGTTATAGTAATTATAGTGGAAGGCTGGTCCCAATTTCTTTAGTAACAAAATAAATAAATTACGAAGAAGGGGGGAGGAACCCATCACATGAATTTGTTTAAATTGTTTGTGCACTTGATTTATAGAAAATAATTTATATTATTTGAGCAACATTAGACGTCCTCAAATGGTTGTACCTTGGGAGCCAGATTTTTAAATGGCCAGATTAACTGATGGCTTATTAAACAAGGTAGGCCTAAATAGAAACCTGTGTTTATGTGTTCCAAAGATATACTTTAAGGGTGTATTTAACTACAAAAACTAGCAAACTCACCTAATGAGTGCTTTGTTATTGAGTTTAAAAGTCGATTTAATCACAATGATCCGACAGCAGACAAGCGGACGGTAGTTAGTGATAAAACTGTGTTTTTGATAGACATTACTAATCGAATGTTAGCCTCAAATGGGCTGTCAACAGGTATCCTAGTGTAGAAATGGGTCAACAACCGTAACAGAATCCGTCTAATAACCATAATTTCCGTGAAACATTGATGATAAGCCTATCATGATGATACCCCTGATAATAAAGATCATGATGACAACTAGCACTAAGGCATGTAGTATATTTAAGAAGACGTCCAAACCTAAATCATTAGCAGGTTGAAAATTAAACGGCAATATTTCAGTGATTGAACATGGAATCAGTTGACTCGCATCCATTTCAGCCATGGGAAATGTCTGCAGCCGTGTTTTTTTTTTCCACAAGACCGCAGTCGGATTATCCGCCAGCTGAACCATCTGTGGCCGGACTGGAGGGCTTCTACCATATGCAAAAAATTGAAAAAAAAAATTACGGTACCATGCCTACCTTTTTTCAAAGCGGCTATGGATAGGGAGAGGTGTCTGATCATAATCAGCTGATCAGCTGACTTTCCTAATCCTGCATTGGTCATATTAATGTTTACATTTTGGGATTTATGAACCAACAATTCCTTATAGGTACAATAATCCTTCAACTGGAGCAATCTCTAATCTCAATGATTATTTTCAACATAGACCTTTTTTACTAACCGATCAGCACATTAGAAATTGCTATAAAGTACAGGCATAGCATATTGAAAATAACACAGGTTGATTTCAGCTAATGGTTAGCCCCTTAGGCACTGGTGTCCATAGTCATTTGTTGTCTGTAACATATTTTAAAACACTTTAAAATAAACTAAGAAGAAAGCAAAAAAGAGAGAGGCTAAATTTGAGTTATTAATAGGTCTTAGGGTAGTGGGGCTAAGTCGGAATCTTGCAAAATTTGATGGTTGACAAGTTTAGAAAAATGAAATTCCGCTTGTCAATTGAATGTTATTGAAGAATTTTATAAGGTTGTATTCTTTGTATATACTACAATTGAGGAAATGCAGAGCAATGTAGGAACCAAATAAGTAGGGACATCCTTATGGGGAAGTGAGAACGCCGCCCCTGAAACACAGATAGCACCACCAAGATGGTAAGGATTATGCTGATTGGTTGAATGGAAACAGATGACTAGAATAATATTACAGAAGTTTGCTATTGTTTTGATTTTTTGTAAATAAATACGCTCATTTTGACATTTGAGAGGTAAAAAGAGCGCTTCCCGTGACAGTAAGGAGAAGTAATCCTAGCATCAGCGCTTTATTTTCCTCTGGTTTTCGGGGGCAAAACTAAAATTTTTTAACATGGGATGTCCCTACTTATTCGGTTCTGTATACATTGTGCAGAGTGATTGAACTAGAGCTCAGAGCTGAGTGTATTTGATTGTTCTGAATACACTATGAGCACTTAATGATATTCTAAACACTTTGTTCTGGTAACAGTGGCCCACCCAAGCATGCCTACAGTATAACATCAGGGGAGTAAAATTTTTTTAAAGTAGAGGTCCATTTTTTACATTTGACGAAAACTGACTTTAACCTCTGCTCTAACCTCATTGAAAATACTATGATGAAATATAGAGGACATTGGCATGGCACCACTGTAGTGTGTAAACTCCCTCAACGAACTAGCACATAAAATCGAGTAACGCGTGCACCGAACCGCCACATCGTAGCCACGCCATTAAGGTGTGTAACTGGCCAAAAGTTTCTAGTATTTCAAGATGTTCATAACAGAATATATAACACAGCACAGAAAGTAGGCTATAAAAACATTAGACACAATCACTTGAAATAATACTAAAGTAACCTAACCCTCGGAGGGTTAAATATTGATTTTTCAGCCCAGCTTTCCGACCTTCGAGCGCTAGCATAGATTTTTCAACTGTTAGAAAACGTGGCGTAACTTTATTGTGAATGACAGAAAAGTAGCCATGAACACTACTGCTGTTACCGGGATGTTCTAAGCTATCAAAAAACACCCATTTCAAATGGTGGAACGTGATTGGTTATTTGTAATATGCAATGAAACATCTCGGGGAAAGAACTGTTGTCATCTACTAACTTCGTAAAAAACAAAATATGTATTTATCAATTGTTTAAGGTTATAAATGATTAAAAGTGTTATTAATACTATTAATTTACATTATTGGAATATATATATATATATATATATATATATATATATATAAAGATAATTTATTAAATAAATTAACACCTTTTTCCTCCATTGCGGAAGTTGCAAACATACAAAGGATAACATAAAAGACAAACTATAAAATTTTGATGATATGAAATTTTGAAGTTAAATTTTAGTATTTTGAATATAAATGATTTCTTTGAATATAATGTTTCATTGAGTTTATATAACCATAAATATGAGTAGGAATTAGTGTAATGTTAATAGCTTGTTTTTAAATGTGTTCTTATGGAGTTAAGGTAATATTTTGGAACTAAGAACATGTGTTTTATACCTCATGTAAATTTTTTTTCAAATTATTCTTACCTATATTAATTACTTATAAATTTTCTCTTGTTCACCTTAAAATTCTTAACTATGTGTGTCTATAATATTATTTTAGGGGAGAGCAAAGTTTAATAAAATATTTTCTTAGTAAGCCTACTTTTTAAAATTTTAAACCTAAGTATAGCCTAATTTTGGTGACAAAAAGTAAGGGGAACAATTTTTGTATTATTAAATAATCCATTTTATCATTGACTATGTACACTAACGTGAATAGACCTCTCATCCAATGCATTTAGTTTGAGGCAAAATTTTGGAAGTTCGGTGGACGCCGCACCAGATTCGCTGCCATCGATCTTGTTATCATTCAGCTGAATTTACAGTGGTGCCAAAACATTTTACCAAAACATAAACATAACTTTCAGTTATAAAATGTTTCATCCTTGGTTTAGAAGAGTGGTAATACTGATTTATCTATCATATGTTACGTGTACTTCGATGGACGCCGCACGAGATCGCACCACCGTCAATATGCTTCAACTCGCCTATGCTATGAGAAGTCTACTCACGTAGTGTACAAAGTCAATGATTTTATCTACTTTCATAAATAATAGGCCTATATACATTTATAATACTAGGTCATAATATATACTTTTCTAATTTTTATTTAAATGTATGCAAAACCTTAAAAAAGTGTGTAACGCTCCAGGGGTGCAACATTCACTCGGAGGGTTAATGAGTAGCCTACCAAGAGATATAATGTTAATAACAGAGCATAGCAATGACGATGGAGCACAACAATTTTGTAGCATCTTTGGCCTATTAGACCTGAAATGAGTTTATTAAGAAAACTTGGAACCTCCCAGTGACAAAGGTAAGTTCACCCGTTTTGGTCCTAAATCGGTTAATCCTGAAACAGTTCCGTACACGCTACAAACCTTAAAAAAATCTTCGCAAACACTCGGAGGTCTGAACCATAGATTGAAATAGGCTATCAATGGTGCAATTCCAGAGGGTTAAAGTTATTTGAGTGGACCCTATTTGTGAATGCCAAGTGGTTAATCACTTGTATGTTTTCCCACGAGCACCTTTGTGAACAACGCAAACCAGTTGTTACATGTAGTCTATGTCAAGTTTACACTTTGTCTTTCCTAGGCCTATATTGCCTTCAAGTCAAGATAGAGTTAGGTACACATTTTTATACTGATATTTATGTAACTTCCCTAAGAACAGAGGGTCCTCAGACAGACCCTAGCTGAATAGAGGGTCCTCAGCCACACCCTAGCTGAATTATGCCCTAATCAAGTTCTAAACAAACGTTATGTAGCCTATAATATTTGTATTTACCCCAAATACTCCAACCACAATAACTGGCATTAGAACAATGACTTGCATCCATTCATTAATTAATGTTGAGTGAAAAACATTAGTCATGAGTGATATCCAAACACTTAAAAACAACACCCCTGCAATTAACCACTCCAACAATTTGGTCATAATGTCACTTTAATAATAATTATTAACTGAAATGACAAGGAAAACTGAATAACATTATTGGTTCAAAGTACAAAATTAATAAATGCACACGTCTTTCTTTGGTAAACAAGATAATAATCATAACATAACCTAACCAGTTTGACAAGCCAGAGATGAGAGAAGAGAAGATCGTCGTGAACTTGGCGGCGGATCTGATCGGCATAATGGCGTCCAGTTTCATTTCTTGATTCATCCTCAGTTGGTACTACTGCGATGTGCCGACAGGCGTGAAGTTAGCGGCGCATTTGACCTTGACCAGATTTATATTAGCCTACCTTTTAAAATGGGATATTATTTTAAATATTTAGGTAAATATCAGTAAAAAATAACAAACTAGATACCGGTAACCTCTATCAATAATTAAAAAGATATTAACAATGTGTAACAAATCAACTTTATTTTGAATTTGTGGACCATTAAAAATAATGAACTAATTTTTAAATATATCTTTTCAAAAGCTAATTATTTTTTCAGCGTTGTTAAAAATTAAAATCCATCCTGGCCTTGTCATTATTTTAAGGTAAAGTCAACCATGAAACCAGCCGAAAATTACGCTCTACAAGTTATTTTTTGGCAAATCACCCTCCCGACATCTAGACACCTTCAACTCAATTGTGGCAGTAATATCTTATAATATACACTATCCTTACAGTATGATTTTTTAAAGGTAAAGTCAACCATTAAGAGTCATCTTCACCCCTGGGCCAGTAGCCCATTGTTGCGCAGTCGGCAATGTTAATCATACGGCTTTTATGCTAAAACATGATATTGTATTCCCCTGTTTCGGAAGCCGATTTTCAACCGATTTCCTTGAAAGTTGGTAAGTGTTTTGTGTTTTGTTGAATACTTATATTAGGTTTCTCATACCTCAAAATTTTGAAAATTTTACTAAATTTTGAAATATTAACTAAGGAAAATCGAGTTACTTTGCGACGTCACAGAGAGTAATATTTGTTAATTTTTCAAAATTCCAGGTTTAATTTTTAATTTTTCAGGTTTTTATGCTGAAACCCTGTTTTAGCATAAAAGCCGTATGATTAACATTGCCGATTGCGCAACAATGGGCTACTGGCCCAGGGGTGAAGATGACTCTTAAACCTGCTGAAAATGTCGCTCCACAAGTTATTTTATTTTGGCATTTTAAATCACCCTCCCAACATCTAGACACCTTCAAGCTCAATTGTGGCAACAGTATATTATAATATACACTGCATACAACTACTGGTGTAAGCATCATCCTTGCAGTGTTATTTTTTAAAGGTCAAGTTACCCGTTAAACCTGCCGAAAATGTTGCTCTAAGAGTTATTTTTTGACATTTTAAATCACCCTCCCGACATCTAGACACCTTCAAGCTCAATTGTGGCAATAGTATCTTATGATATACACTGGATACAACTACTGTTGTAACCATCATCCTTGCAGTGTTATTTTTTAAAGGTCAAGTTACCCGTTAAACCTGCCGAAAATGTTGCTCTAAGAGTTATTTTTTGACATTTTAAATCACCCTCCCAACATCTAGACACCTTCAAGCTCAATTGTGGCAATAGTATCTTATGATATACACTGGATACAACTACTGTTGTAACCATCATCCTTGCAGTGTTATTTTTTAAAGGTCAAGTTACCCGTTAAACCTGCCGAAAATGTTGCTCTAAGAGTTATTTTTTGACATTTTAAATCACCCTCCCGACATCTAGACACCTTCAAACTCAATTGTGGCAATAGTATCTTATAATATACACTGGATACAACTACTGGTGTAAGCATCATCCTTGCAGTGTTGTTTTTTAAAGGTCAAATTACCCGTTAAACCTGCTGAAAATATTGCTCTAGGAGTTATTTTTTGGAATTTTAAATCACCCTCCCGACATCTAGACACCTTCAAGCTCAACTGTGGCAACGGTATCTTATAATATACACTGCATACAACTATTGGTGTAAGCATCATCCTTGCAGTGTTATTTTTTAAAGGCCAAGTTACCCGTTAAATCTGCTGAAAATGTCGCTCAAGAATCTATTTTTTGGTATTTAAAATCACCCTCCCAACATCTAGACACCTTCAAGCTCAATTGTGGCAACGGTATCTTATAATATACACTGCATACAACTACTGGTGTAAGCATCATCCTTGCAGTGTTATTTTTTAAAGGTCAAGTTAACCGTTAAACCTGCTGAAAATGTTGCTCTAGGAGTTATTTTTGGAATTTTAAATCACCCTCCCGACATCTAGACACCTTCAAGCTCAACTGTGGCAATATTGTCTTATAATATACATTGCATACAACCACTGGTGTAAGCATCATCCTTGCAGTGTTAGTTTTTTAAGGTAAATTGAACCATGAAACTGCTTAGAATATCGCCTTATGAGTTATTTAATTTGTATATTTTAAATCCCTTTCTTCGTCTGCTAGACATTTTAATGTCAATGGAACTTCAAAATATTTTATTTATTATACTTTTTATAATATAATTATTACCTGATAATAAACGTGCAATGATTAACAAAAGCAATATTTAGAGTATTCTAAAAATGATTGTAGCACAAAGTCCCTTCAATTGTCTAGTATGCTCAACGTCAGTCATTTAAGTGAGTTGTTTAGTATTCCCATGTCAAAAGTTATTTTTTGGAATTTTAAATCGCCCTCCCGACATCTAGACACCTTCAAGCTCAATTGTGGCAACCGTATCTTAAAATATACACTGTATACAACTACTGGTGTAATCATCACCTCCCTCCAGTGTTATTTTTTAAAGGACAAGTTACCCGTTAAACCTGCCGAAAATGTTGCTCTAAGAGTTATTTTTGGACATATTAAATCACCCTCCCGACATCTAGACACCGTCAAGCTCAATTGTGGCAACCGTATCTTATAATATACACTGCATATAACTACTGGTGTAAGCATCATCCTTGCAGTGTTATTTTTTAAGGTAATTTTACCCTTTAAACCTGTTGAATATGTCGCTCTAGAAGTTATTTTTTGGAATTTTAAATCACCCTCCCGACATCTAGACACCTTCAAGCTCAATTGTGGCAACAGTATCTTATAATATACACTGCATACAACTACTGGTGTAATCATCATCCTTGCAGTGTTATTTTTTAAAGGTCAAGTTACCCGCTAAACCTGCCGAAAATGTTGCTCTAAGAGTTATTTTTTTGGCATTTTAAATCACCCTCCCGACATCTAGACACCTTCAAACTCAATTGTGGCAACAGTATCTTGTAATATACACTGCATACAACTACTGGTGTAATCATCATCCTTGCAGTGTTATTTTTTAAAGGTCAAGTTACCCGCTAAACCTGCCGAAAATGTTGCTCTAAGAGTTATTTTTTGGCATTTTAAATCACCCTCCCAACATCTAGACACCTTCAAGCTCAATTGTGGCAACAGTATCTTATAATATACACTGCATACAACTACTGGTGTAATCATCATCCTTGCAGTGTTATTTTTTAAAGGTCAAGTTACCCGCTAAACCTGCCGAAAATGTTGCTCTAAGAGTTATTTTTTGGCATTTTAAATCACCCTCCGACATCTAGACACCTTCAAGCTCAACTGTGGCAACAGTATCTTATAATATACACTGCATACAACTACTGGTGTAAGCATCATCCTTGCAGTATTATTTTTTGAAGGTCAACTTACCCGTTGAACCTGCTGAAAATGTTGCAACTGTTGTAAACTGAATAACAAATTATTATTAAAACTATAATACAAATTATTAGTTTGTATTTATAATTTACAAACTGATAATTTGTAATGGCCTGAGGTCATTTATTCATTTATTTATTCATATCCTGTATAAATATTTAGATATAAATTTTAAAGATTATAATTTTTTGTCTCTACTCTCTGGGCATCTCAAAACGAAAAAGTAACATGGTCCCGGGCTTAGGTCAAATGGAGTACGGTGGAGTACGGTATTACCGTGGGACCTACGGTAATAGCTTCCTCCCTATGGGAAATTCGCTAAAAATAAATTTGAAATTTTCCTATTAGATTGGGATTGTGTTAACCATTTCAATGTACAGCTGCTGTAAATGAGTGTAGTTTTTGGTCTCTAATGATATTCACAATGTTGGTCCATTTTAGATTAAATTTAAATGTAAGTACCGGGGAGCCGAGATTCGCTCCATAAATATGTTGAAAAATGTTACAAAATGTTTAAAGTGGCATTGAAGCTAATTATGTGAGTGTGAGACGTTAGGGCACGCAGTCTTCCCTTTTATATAGGTCTTTTTTAACTTGATCCTAATCGAGAATATTGGGGTGGGAGACGTATTTAAACTGTAAACAAAGAATTTAAACTTGCGATAGACTTTTTTGAGTAGCAATTTTCCTTAAATATCAATTTTTAATCTCTATATATAAAAACGAGAGTATGTATCTTTTCTTGTCTTGAATAGGCGCAAATACTACTGGACCCTAAAACTGTACTTTATTTATGTAGGAAAAAGATTAAGATTGGCCTATTCCTGTTATTGATAAGCTTCTGGGCTTCTCCCTAGTGGGCCTTGCAGATGTATTTTACGTCAAAATTTACAGGACGCACTAACGGACTCTTCACCGGACCGAGCATCGTACAGAGCGCTCCCGTGGCGGTTTTCTTTCGAAACATCAAAGAAAAGATGTGTTCGGTGTGCGGTCCGATGTGCGGTAGTGTGTTAGGGTCAATTTTGCTCCTAACGCCGTACCGAGCGTCGCCCCGAACGCTCGTAATGGAAAGTCCATCCCCTAACCACCACACCCTCTAGCGCTCTCACTCACTCACGCTTTCCCTCTCTCTCTAAACCCCCTTTACCTAGCTCAGTGGATTTGTCCGGTACGCTGCTCTCGGTCCGATGTCCGCTGCTCGGTTCAGCGAAATGTCAGGGGTAAATTTACGTCCCTATACGGTGTAATGATTGGTACGATGCTCGGTCCGATGTATGGTCCGGGGGAAAGACCGGTAGTGTGTCGCCACCTTAAACGTGTATACAACAGAATTATCAAACTTGTACAGTTGAATTTTTTTATCTAGAAGCGATCAAGACTAAGTGGACTATCTTTGACGCTGAACTTCTTTTACTTGTATAGCGTTAAATGTGTTTCTAATTGTCAAATGAGGTTCAATCAAAATAAACAAACCGTCAATGTACGTTTGTTTATATTCTGTTGATAAACAAATATAATGCATGATTGTCAGGACACACATGATGATGCTACAACTAAAACAAGTTCAGACAATGTTGACGTTTTAGATGCTTTGTGCAAGTTCATAACCAAAAATGACATTAAGATTTAGTAACTAAATTGTAATAGTTTTAAACAAATTGTATTTTTGTATGGCTAGCTATGGGCATGTTGCCATGAAGCCAATAAATTAATTAATTAAAAAAAAAAAAAAAAAAAAAAAACAAGTTCAGTGTCAAAGATAGTCCACTCCAAGAAATCTAGATACTGTGGTCCACTCCATGGTGGAAGTCCTCTTAAACGCCGTCTCAGTCTTAACCGCTTCTAGGTAAAAAATTCAACTGTAACTGGCAACCTTTAAGTACATTGTGTTCAGATTGCTTTATTCTTTAATTCAATTTAATAATTTAAATAAACAGATTGTGAAAATAAATCTATTCTTCATGGCATTGGATTATTTTGGTAAATATTTATTTACAGTTAAACGTGTAAACTCTATACAAACTGTAGTTTATTAAATTATAACACAATTTGTTTAAGCAGTTCCAGAAGTAAGCTATTACTATATATAAGTTTAAAGTACAAACTGCCTTCATTGTTTAAACATTAATGTATATCAATTTATACAGAACCATTTACAGTGCCATTTTACCAACGATTCCCGACATTTCTTTGGTAATCAGGCTTTGGTTTATACTTGTCCATCTGCCAATGCAAATTAAGAGAAGTACGTTAAGAGAAGAAAAGTTAAGTGAAATATATTCATATTTCAGTGCTTTATTTTACAATGGTTTTTAGGGACAATATTAAAATTGTTTCATGGAATGTTCCTAATTATTGGGTTCTGAATACATTGGTGATAAGTGAGCAGTAAATAACATGACAGATTTATAACTTAGTACTAGTAGTAAATTAAAAATCCGTTGTAAAAAATATAATTTTAATAAGTAATGTAATCAGGCAGATGATACACAACCAATGTATTAATTACAATGTCTTAGAGATTTAATTCTTTTTTACATACATGCAATACCAGGCGTTTTAATACATCAGAAAAAATATTTTCTGTTTCACACAAAAATTTAACCATTACATTAGGAATTTTTCATCGATATTCACAATTTTCATTATTTTATATTGTTTATAATTTCCCCGAGTCACGTTTGTTAAGTCTTCATAAATCAGTTACAAATACCTATTTAACAATTAACTCATTTTCTGGTGTAAAAGTTTTTTTTCTCAGGAGAGTGTTCGAGTTTCCAACACAACAATCCAATTTGTCTCCAGCGGACATAACAGGTAACGGGTTTCTCCGTACCACAGGTTTATTTGGCCTAGGCCTGTGGGAGCCTCTTCCCGCAAAAAAGAGTGACCCCTGAGATGGTGGGGGAGGTTGACGTCCTTCAGGGGTTTTTCACTATAACATTCCACCGGCCATTTTTTAAAATCATAAAATATTTAAATTACTTTTATCTTGACTCATGATCGAGGTTGAAGGTGTCTAAATAATGACGGGATAGTGATTTAAAAAGCAAAGTTACTTGTAAAGCGGCATTTTCGGCAGTTTTTATTGTTAACTTTACCTTAAAAAATTGACGCTGCAAAGATGATGCTAACACCAGTAGTTGTTTTCAGTATCTATACTTATTTAATACGCTAAGGGTTTTTTGTCTTGAGAACTCCTCCTACAATTTTCAACCGATTTTCAAGTTTTTGGTGTCGTTGGATAGGGCTTGGTCTGTAGTTGTTTCCGCCAAAAACTGATGAGAATCGGACTAAAAATAAGGGCGCTATCGGCCATTGAAATCTAAAAATTTCCCATTTAAATAACATTGGGATTGAATAAAGCATTTTAAACATCTGTTAATAATCAGCTGTAAATACGTGTAATTTTAATGATTAAAGATATTCACAATATTGGATTGGTCGGATGTCACTGATTTAGAGCTAAAATTAACATTTGTATTGTATTAAATTGCTCGGTTTCGAGCAACACGTATACTAGTATATATTAATACACTATAGCCACAATCAAGGTTGAAGGTGTCTAAATTAAGGGATAGTGATTTAAAAAGCAAAGAAATTACTTGTAGACCCCGGCATTTTCGGCAGTTTTTATTGCTCATTTTACCTTAAAAATTGACGCTGCAAGGATGATGCTAACACCAGTAGTTGTTTTCAGTATATATATTAAGATACTATAGCCACAATCAAGGTTGAAGGTGTCTAAATGTGGGAGAATGATTTAAAGTGTAAAGTGATTTAAAGTGTAAAAGAGCTTGAAGGTGTCTAGATGTTGGGAGGGTGATTTAAAATGCCAAAAAATAACTCCTAGAGCAACATTTTCAGCAGGTTTAACGGGTAACTTGACCTTTAAAAAATAACACTGCAAGGATGATGCTTACACCAGTAGTTGTATACAGTGTATATTTTAAGATACGGTTGCCACTATTGAGCTTGAAGGTGTCTAGATGTCGGGAGGGTAATTTAAAATTCCAAAAAATAACTTTTGACTTGGGAATACTAAACAACTCACTTAAAGGACTGACATTGAGCATACTAGACAATTGAAGGGACCCTGTGCTACAATCATTTTTAGAATACTCTAAATATTGCTTTTGTTAATCATTGCACGTTTATTATCAGGTAATAATTATATTATAAAAAGTATAATAAAAAAAAATATATTTTGAAGTTCTATTGACATTCATGTCTAGCAGACGAAGAAAGGGATTTAATATACAAATTAAATAACTTATAAGGCGATATTCTAAGCACATGGTTCAATTTACCTTAAAAAATTATCACTGCAAGGATGATGCTTACACCAGTGGTTGTATCCAGTGTATATTATAAGATACTATTGCCACAGTTGAGCTTGAAAGTGTCTAGATGTCGGGGGGGGGGGGGGGGGGGGGGGTGATTTAAAATGTCAAAAAATAACTCTTAGAGCAACATTTTCGGCAGGTTTAACGGGTAACTTGACCTTTAAAAAATAACACTGCAAGGACGATGCTTACACCAGTCGTTGTATGCAGTGTATATTATAAGATACCGTTGCCACAATTGAGCTTGAAGGTGTCTAGATGTTGGGAGGGTGATTTTAAATACCAAAAAATACATTCTTTAGCGACATTTTCAGCAGATTTAACGGGTAACTTGACCTTTAAAAATAACACTGCAAGGATGATGCTTACACCAGTAGTTGTATGCAGTGTATATTATAAGATACCGTTGCCACAGTTGAGCTTGAAGGTGTCTAGATGTCGGGAGGGTGATTTAAAATTCCAAAAAAAAAAAAACTCCTAGAGCAACATTTTCAGCAGGTTTAACGGGTAACTTGACCTTTAAAAAATAACACTGCAAGGATGATGCTTACACCAGTAGTTGTATACAGTGTATATTTTAAGATACGGTTGCCACTATTGAGCTTGAAGGTGTCTAGATGTCGGGATGTAATTTAAAATTCAAAAAATAACTTTTGACTTGGGAATAGTAAACATCTCACTTAAAGGACTGACATTGAGCATACTAGACAATTGAAGGGAAGGGACCCTGTGCTACAATCATTTTTAGAATACTCTAAATATTGCTTTTGTTAATCATTGCACGTTTATTATCAGGTAATAATTATATTATAAAAAGTATAATAAAAAAATATATTTTGAAGTTCTATTGACATTCAAATGTCTAGCAGACGAAGAAAGGGATTTAATATACAAATTAAATAACTTATAAGGCGATATTCTAAGCACATGGTTCAATTTACCTTAAAAAATTATCACTGCAAGGATGATGCTTACACCAGTGGTTGTAGTGTATATTATAAGATACTATTGCCACAATTGAGCTTGAAAGTGTCTAGATGTCGGGAGGGTGATTTAAAATGTCAAAAAATAACTCTTAGAGCAACATTTTCGGCAGGTTTAACGGGTAACTTGACCTTTAAAAAATAACACTGCAAGGATGATGCTTACACCAGTAGTTGTATGCAGTAAATATTATAAGATACCGTTGCCACAATTGAGCTTGAAGGTGTCTAGATGTTGGGAGGGTGATTTTAAATGCCAAAAAATACATTCTTGAGCGACATTTTCAGCAGGTTTAACGGGTAACTTGACCTTTAAAAAATAACACTGCAAGGACGATGCTTACACCAGTAGTTGTATGCAGTGTATATTATAAGATACCGTTGCCACAATTGAGCTTGAAGGTGTCTAGATGTTGGGAGGGTGATTTTAAATACCAAAAAATACATTCTTTAGCGACATTTTCAGCAGATTTAACGGGTAACTTGACCTTTAAAAAATAACACTGCAAGGATGATGCTTACACCAGTAGTTGTATGCAGTGTATATTATAAGATACCGTTGCCACAGTTGAGCTTGAAGGTGTCTAGATGTCGGGAGGGTGATTTAAAATTCCAAAAAAAAACTCCTAGAGCAACATTTTCAGCAGGTTTAACGGGTAACTTGACCTGTAAAAAATAACACTGCAAGGATGATGCTTACACCAGTAGTTGTATACAGTGTATATTTTAAGATACGGTTGCCACTATTGAGCTTGAAGGTGTCTAGATGTCGGGATGTAATTTAAAATTCCAAAAAATAACTTTTGACTTGGGAATAGTAAACAACTCACTTAAAGGACTGACATTGAGCATACTAGACAATTGAAGAAAAGGGACCCTGTGCTAAAATCATTTTTAGAATACTCTAAATATTGCTTTTGTTAATCATTGCACGTTTATTATCAGGTAATAATTATATTATAAAAAGTATAATAAAAAAATATATTTTGAAGTTCTATTGACATTCAAATGTCTAGCAGACGAAGAAAGGGATTTAATATACAAATTAAATAACTTATAAGGCGATAATCTAAGCACATGGTTCAATTTACCTTAAAAAATTATCACTGCAAGGATGATGCTTACACCAGTGGTTGTATCCAGTGTATATTATAAGATACTATTGCCACAATTGAGTTTGAAGGTGTCTAGATGTCGGGAGGGTGATTTAAAATGTCAAAAAATAACTCTTAGAGCAACATTTTCGCAGGTTTAACGGGTAACTTGACCTTTAAAAAATAACACTGCAAGGATGATGCTTACACCAGTAGTTGTATGCAGTAAATATTATAAGATACCGTTGCCACAATTGAGCTTGAAGGTGTCTAGATGTTGGGAGGGTGATTTTAAATGCCAAAAAATACATTCTTGAGCGACATTTTCAGCAGGTTTAACGGGTAACTTGACCTTTAGAAACAACACTGCAAGGATGATGCTTACACCAGTAGTTGTATGCAGTGTATATTATAAGATACCGTTGCCACAGTTGAGCTTGAAGGTGTCTAGATGTCGGGAGGGTGATTTAAAATTCCAAAAAATAACTCCTAGAGCAACATTTTCAGCAGGTTTAACGGGTAACTTGACCTTTAAAAATAACACTGCAAGGATGATGCTTACACCAGTAGTTGTATACAGTGTATATTTTAAGATACGTTTGCCACTATTGAGCTTGAAGGTGTCTAGATGTCGGGAGGGTAATTTAAAATTCCAAAAAATAACTTTTGACTTGGGAATAGTAAACAACTCACTTAAAGGACTGACATTGAGCATACTAGACAATTGAAGAAAAGGGACCCTGTGCTAAAATCATTTTAGAATACTCTAAATATTGCTTTTGTTAATCATTGCACGTTTATTATCAGGTAATAATTATATTATAAAAAGTATAATAAAAAAATATATTTTGAAGTTCTATTGACATTCAAATGTCTAGCAGACAAAGAAAGGGATTTAATATACAAATTAAATAACTTATAAGGCGATATTCTAAGCACATGGTTCAATTTACCTTAAAAAATTATCACTGCAAGTATGATGCTTACACCAGTGGTTGTATCCAGTGTATATTATAAGATACTATTGCCACAATTGAGCTTGAAAGTGTCTAGATGTCAGGGGGGTGATTTAAAATGTCAAAAAATAACTCTTAGAGCAACATTTTCGGCAGGTTTAACGGGTAACTTGACCTTTAAAAAATAACACTGCAAGGATGATGCTTACACCAGTAGTTGTATGCAGTGTATATTATAAGATACCGTTGCCACAATTGAGCTTGAAGGTGTCTAGATGTTGGGAGGGTGATTTTAAATACCAAAAAATAGATTCTTGAGCGACATTTTCAGCAGATTTAACAGGTAACTTGACCTTTAAAAAATAACACTGCAAGGATGATGCTTACATCAGTAGTTGTATGCAGTGTATATTATAAGATACCGTTGCCACAGTTGAGCTTGAAGGTGTCTAGATGTCGGGAGGGTGATTTAAAATTCCAAAAAATAACTCCTAGAGCAACATTTTCAGCAGGTTTAACGGGTAACTTGACCTTTAAAAAATAACACTGCAAGGATGATGGTTACACCAGTAGTAGTATCCAGTGTATATTATAAGATACCGTTGCCACAATTGAGCTTGAAGGTGTTTTAATGTCGGGAAGGTGATTTAAAATGTCAAAAAATAACTCAGAGCAACATTTTCGGCAGGTTTAACGGATAACTTGACCTTTAAAAAATAACACTGCAAGGATGATGCTTACACCAGTAGTTGTATGCAGTGTATATTATAAGATACCGTTGCCACAATTGAGCTTGAAGGTGTCTAGATGTTGGGAGGGTGATTTTAAATACCAAAAAATACATTCTTGAGCGACATTTTCAGCAGATTTAACGGGTAACTTGACCTTTAAAAAATAACACTGCAAGGATGATGCTTACACCAGTAGTTGTATGCAGTGTATATTATAAGATACCGTTGCCACAATTGAGCTTGAAGGTGTCTAAATGTCGGGAGGGTGATTTAAAATGTCAAAAAATAACTTTTAGAGCAACATTTTCGGCAGGTTTAACGGATAACTTGACCTTTAAAAATTAACACTGCAAGGATGATGCTTACACCAGTAGTTGTATGCAGTGTATATTATAAGATACCGTTGCCACAATTGAGCTTGAAGGTGTCTAGATGTTGGGAGGGTGATTTTAAATACCAAAAAATACATTCTTGAGCGACATTTTCAGCAGATTTAACGGGTAACTTGACCTTTAAAAAATAACACTGCAAGGATGATGCTTACACCAGTAGTAGTATCCAGTGTATATTATAAGATACCGTTGCCACAATTGAGCTTGAAGGTGTCTAAATGTCGGGAGGGTGATTTAAAATGTCAAAAAATAACTCTTAGAGCAACATTTTCGGCAGGTTTAACGGATAACTTGACCTTTAAAAAATAACACTGCAAGGATGATGGTTACACCAGTAGTTGTATCCAGTGTATATTATAAGATACTGTTGCCACAATTGAGCTTGAAGGTGTCTAGAAGTCGGGAGGGTGATTTAAAATTCCAAAAATATTTTCTAGAGCGACATATTCAACAGGTTTAATCGGTAAAATTCCTTAAAAAATAACACTGCAAGGATGATGCTAACACCAGTAGTTGTTTTTAGCGTAATTATTAAGATATAGCGACATTAGAGGTTGAAGGTGTCTAAAAGACGGGAGAGTGATTTAAAATGCAATGAAAAAAGTTCCTGAGCGGCATTTTCGGCAGTTTTTTTTATGATTTACTTTGCCTTTAAAAATTGACACTGGAATTATAATGCTAAGTAATAATCGAAAGTCTAATTAAGAATTTTAATCACCAATATATTTTACATCTTTCTCTTTCAGGATTATATTAATAAATATTAGACTAACCCGCGCATTTAAGGTGGTGCAAGGGGTTTTTCGTAGTTGGAAATTATACCGTTTTAAGTGTTTAATTCGACTATACAAATATTTTCTAATAATGGAAAAATATTTAAAAAAATTTGACACAATTATTTTATGACTTATTGTCATATAAAGTGGTGGTTTTACGTCACATTGGTGCTTGCCTTTCATAAAAACCACTAGAGTCTAAGGACCCATATTTTGCCAATTTTAATAATTAATTATGTAGATTAAAACAAACTATTACAAAACATCCACAAAATTATTTCAATTTTATATGACGACTTAAATTTATGACCTAAAAGAATATATCCTTTAAATAGGAATAAAATTGGTTTCAATTTCTTTGGCCAAAAATGCACTTTAAAAAAATATAACTATCATACTTTAAAAAATTTTTTTGTAAGCAGGAGGCAAGCCCAAATATAATAATTTTGAGTTTTATTACGCCTAATAGCTGACAGCTGCAACCCGCTCGTCTCCGCGCACTCGCCCGCCGCGCACACACGAGCACACGCGCGGGCTACCTGCCCCTCGCCTCTCCTCGCCACCTTTGTGTCGGTCCGCGCCGTAAATACACCCTTCAGAAACTATTTGATATGGAAGACTCATGGCAAATATCATTTACAGAATTTCGGCCCATTTGCTCATGGTCAGGGTTTTATATGAATTTTCCTACTATCTATATTGGGGAAAAACATTCCAATTTGTCATTGGAAAATATAAGGGCAACTAAAATAGGCTTGTTAGTATCCATTATTAGTACTGGAATTAATATGTTTATTCTGCACGCATTGGGATGTACGGGCTCAAGATGAACCCATAAGTAAATTCTCTAAAAGAAATAAATCAGTAATAGGCCTACACGAACGAAAAGTATATCCAAGACACACAAATAAATTCATACTCCATCAAAAATTTACTCATACAAACCCTTGGGGCTATACAAAGCGACAGTGGTGTACTTTAATACTTCTATTATTAATTTAATCAGTTTTACTATTTGTGGACAATATTTTGTTTTTTTGTTACAGTTTAAGTGTTAGTGTTAGTACCAAAATTTCTACGAAAACGGTCCGCGTAAATGTACTATCTATCTAAAAGCAAGTAAATGTTTCACGCAAGAAAGAAAGCTTCAACAATTGCTTCAACGAGCTCTAAAGTGAAGTATTCTATCACAATGAATCGGAAAATGACTACCTCACCAGTGCATCTTGTCAATCTATGTAAGAGTTTAATTTATTACTACAGTATAGAAATTAATATATTTGCAACTGAGCTGTGGCGTGGCGTCGTGGCGACCTTAGAAAGAAAATTATATGCTCATTATACTTTGCTTTGCCATATAAGAATTTCATATAGGGAAAGATCTAATATATCCAGAGTGGTGTTATTCAATTTGTTTATTTGTGCATTACTCAAATTAAAAAATATATTGTCAAACAAATTATTACTGTAATTGAAACTGAATAGATTTAGGATTCTCTTAGATCATTCTATTATTTACATGGAATTTGATAGTGTCGTATAATTAGGCATAGCACATACTACTTCTGAATTATTCATAGATTGTTACTCAATATGCTATTTTCACTCAGCTCAAGTGTATTCCCAATGTAATAAAAACAACCTTTGTTGTGTAGTGCAAATGTAGCCTGCAAACAAAATACTTTGTCACAGTAACATATTGTCCCAACTCAAATTTCTATGAAACACTTTGTCCCACTCGCTTATTTACAGTTTGTTAAATCAGCAATGAGGTAACATTTTGTCCTGACGAAAAATTTACAAGGGTTGAGGAACGCAACTCAGGTAGTAAGAGCAGTTCAAATACAAGGGTCACGCGATCCATGCGGCCGCATGGAGCACCGGCCTGGGAGGGGCGCTGATTAAAATGACGGTGTTATTTGATAGTTAAAAAATAACGCCTTAACAATCGTGTAACCTTTAATTTGTTAGTGTGTGTCAAAACACCGCTAAAGGTGGGGACACACGGGACGGCAAAACTCCCGGAAGGATGTTCCGTTTCGCAGCCGCAGGCTGTATTTTGGGAGTCCGAATGCAAGACAACGGCGAAACAGCCGGGCCTGGCGAAACTACCATGATACTCATTATGTTAAATTTCTTCTCATTTAGAAATGATGCTGTCTTCATTCAAGAATGTGGCTTTGCTGTGTCCTAAGACATAGAAAAAAGGGTAGCCGAAAGGAGAGTCCGGGCTTTAGAAATGACATGGAAATTGGTGTCTTTGTATGTTATATTGTACTATGAAAGGCTGTTGGAAGTGAAAATGTAATATGAACTTTTTATACTCTTTACATCAGACTTTACATCTTTAAATTTTTCCTATCATCTAGGGGCCATAAGAAATCCATTGACCCCAAAATGATCAATATATGTTTAGTAGTTTACTCTCTAGACGCTTAAATGCAAAAATTTTAGTTTGACTGTAAATGACTGACTAATGAGTGACCTTAGCTAAAAACGTATAATGACACTTTCTGTAGACAATTTAACAAGAAATACAACAAAAAAGATTTAGGACGCTAGTCCTTTTCGTAACGATTCTACAAGGGTTTTTATAAACTCATGCAATTAGGGGTCCAGGGGGCTTTAAAGGGGGGCTGTGCGAAATGCCACCAGGGGATTTTTGGGGACTTTTGGGGTTTTGACCCCTAAGGTAGGTACTATCGAATGGTACAGGTTTCAGACTGTTACAAATTTGTTCCGACGTTGGCCCGTTTTTGACCTTCATTGACTGGGCTACTAGTTGTAATAAGGTTTAAGAGGATAAATAGAGCAAAACATTTAATGGTTGCCGGATATCAAATATACTCGTATGTTTTTTATTAAAAAAATGTTGCTTTGGGGGAATATATTTTTCAAAGTTCATCGACATTTTACTTCTGACATAAAGCACACCAACGTAGTCAGGACTTGTTTCTGTTTTACATCCTTTAAAACAAAGACATTTTATAAGTTGCCTCCAGTGATTGTCTAGAGCGCATTACGCGACAATTCGTCTTTCCTTCGTCTCATTCGGGTTATCGAGGATTTAAAAATGAACCAAACAATATTACCAATGTACACAAAGTAGGCTATGTATTTTTACATTATAAATTCTCGGGAAATGATTGGTTTTTCTTGCAACGGATGTTGTAAACGCCAGCTCGACAACCTTTACAAAGTAGCTGTTTGGGGGTGTACGAGAATTAGCAAGGGTACCCGATTCTTAGGGAACGGTATTTCGGTATGCGCCTTTTCCTTTTGGAATTTGCAGGCCGAAGGTATCCGATAAATTTGCGGTAGGTAGGTTTTCTTATTATTCGCAGAACACAGGATGTATGGATAACATAAAATTTTTACAATTTTGAAAATTTCCTAGAGCTTTTTAGTTTAAAATTAAATAAAATCCAAATCAAAGAACCACGTCAGTTGTGTATCAACTATATAGGCCTATGTATATCATTCGATTTAGTTAATTATTATGTCTTAATGCGGACCAGAAAGAAAAAGAAACAAGTCCTGACTACGTTGGTGTAGCTTTATGTCAGGAATAAAAGTGAAATATTATGTCGATGAACTTTGAAAAATATATTCCCCAAAAGAAACATTTTTTATAAAAAATATATATTTGATATCCGGCATAACTATTAAATACAAAGCCACAAAGCTGTTTTGTCTTAAAACCTTTTTATAGACTCTTAGTGAAATACTTTCCAGAAGTTAAGCTGTGCATATTCATTCATTGAAACTAAATTAAAAATGTATTTGTTAATAATATTTGTTAAATATTGTTAAAAATATTTGTTGTCCTTAATGTGTACAATGTGATACATGCGTAGTGTACGGAAGTATGGCCTACGAACCGGCATGTTTTAAAGTTCTTTGTAGAATCAACCAAAGAAAATATAGGAATTTTATTGAACAATTTTTCAATAATAGTTTAATTTTGTTAATACTATTTGATTTCTGCTGGTACTATTCGTAATATTTTCCAATGAAGCGGCCAATCAATTGTTTATAAATAGGGAGGTCCATGAAGAAGGGAATTATTTATTTTATTTAGAACTTTTAAATACATAAGTTTTTTAACAATTAAAAATTTTCAAATGTTTATTTGCAGTTTTTAATTTGATTGATCTGTTTAGCATTTTAATTATTAAAACATGAGTGTCAATTTAAGGCCTTTGAGTCAATTTAGGTTTCAAATTGTCACATACATGATTATTTATATTGAATGAAATGATTTTAAAAAAATCAAGAATTGTTTTATTTTAGTCGCCCTTGATGAAAACTACGAATAATATTATTATGGGTTGGAATAACATTTCGTTTTTAAAGTTTTATGCAACAATTTAATTTGATAAACTAAATAAAATTGTTGTTTTATTTTTTATAAATAACTTTTGTGATTATTCAATATATGGAAGACCGAAATTTTTTTTTAAATATAACTGTATTTGGTGCCACTAATATAAGTTTTTTAGTGTTATCTGTATGAGTAATTGTCGGTAGTGTTTTACCGCTTGAGCACACCTCCAGTGCGAGGCGTGGCAGACAGGCCGTGCGAATTTTGCTAGCGTTTGAAAAACAATCGGCTCGGCTCACGGCAGCCAAGAGACGCCAACCACTGAAATTTGTAAAACTTGAGAAAGGCCAGCGCTCGACAAAGAGGGGTGAGAGAGAGAGAATGAGAGGGAGCGAGTTGTGAGTCCCTTTACGCTTCAGTGGTCATGGGATGCAGAGGGGTTGGTCAGGCACACATTCATTGGAGCACTCGCACGCGCACGGGCCAACCACTTTCTCTTTTTTGAGTGACAGTGCTGCATTCTACCGGCAGAAGTTTGTCCCTACTAGCCCTTGCACAGCCTTAAGCCATCGCTCATCCTTTGAATATTAAAGTGCCTTTTAACTAGGTTTAGGCAGATTGCAGTACATACTTGTCCTGCAGGCAACAGATATTTTATTTGCAGTTACATATACGTCATACATTTAATTTTCTCAGAATTTGAAAATATAAATCAATATTACAAACTGTTAACAAAGATATTTTAGGCAAAAAGTCAAAAGTATTATACTGCATTCATAATTTAACATACGGTACGTCAAATGCCTCATTTTTTTGCATTTAAATTTGGTTCAAGGACAAATCCGCCGCTAACTTCACGCCTGGGGCCCAATTTTTCAATCGAGTGAGTAGTGAGTTGGTGAGTTGGCTTATTAGCAAACAATTTTCATCCACCCTAATAGGTAATTAAGAATGAATGCAATTTTTAAGGTCTTTTAAAACTTGCGCATCCAGTAATTAATATTTTTCATCAGTATTTCAAGGGAATGTTTTATTCACCATTGTGGCATATATGTATAAAAATGTAATTTGAGCAGAAAATCTCACCAACTCACCCGTTTTCACTCACCTAACAAATCGGTGGTGAGTGGTTTGGGTGAGATAATCTCACGTGAGGTTGAAGATTCTTCTTCTTCATCTTGATTTCAACAGGAAATAGTTCAATTTGTCAATAACAACTTTCATACTTTAAAAATCGTCTAGGTTATGTTTACGTTAGTTAAATAGCCTAAAAGGTATATTGATACTTACAAGTGTGTAATTGAACATTTAAAATAAAAGAAGGTTGTAGTTATGTTCTAAATATAACAATGCAAGTCATTTAAAATCTTTAAATTAATAGAACTTGCAATATTAAATGGTGTTATTAATTTGACGTTTGAAACCGGATGCTAATACAAACTTCAATTTTACCATCTCGAGCCAGTCGGTAAGGAGCAAACTGGTGACTGGTGAGATGTAACTCACGACTCACTTGATTCAAAAATTGGGCCCCTGGCGGCAACTGCAGTAGTACCAACTGAGGATGAATCAAGAAATGAAACTGGCCGCCATTATGCAGACCAGATCTGCCGCTAGGTTCACGACCGTACAATAACATTGCAAACTGACGTTTAAGGGCACGGCCTGTTTTTTTTTTATTTTTTTATAGAGCATTGACTAAATCTGCACTAAATTGGTAATTCCATGGTAATACCATTGACTAAGGATACAAATTCAATGGTAATACATAGGCAATGGTTTGAGCAATGGTTTGAGGTTGCTAACAGGCAAAAAGTTTTGTGTTTTTGTGGCATAGATTATTATTATAAATAAAATAATGTCTTTTTGGGGTACAATATCATTGCCTATATATGAGCCGGTTGGAATGAAAGTGGCGTAAGTCCAAAATTTGAAAAAATTGAGATAAGTACAGTTTTTTATATTAGAAAGACTGTTTTGTTTAGAATGAAAGTGATGCAAGTCCCTAGTTCAATATTGTGCCACCAGGAGCAGCACAAACTAAGTCCACTTAGCAGAATTTCTGTTCCATTGAGAATGACAGTGAAGTAAGTCCTTCAGAGTTTTCAGCTGTTGATTCCAGTTGTTTTTATCATGCGACTTTTGTATTATTAAAGTGTTTTATGTTGTGTTTAGTAATTGTTATTGTTTTATAGTGTTTTAGTCAGTGTTTTAAAGTATTGTGAGTAGTGGTTTTTTTAAATAAACTGTCTATAAGGTACAACTTAATTCAATTTACACATTTGAGGTTAAGAATATGTTTTATCTTCACAAATTTAATTTTTTAACATTAGAATAGCCTATTTATGTGTTATGTGCCTATATAAGTGTTCATTAGTACTACCATCTTAAAACTTCTGTAACCGTACCTAAAATATGTTGAGAATGACAGTGGCGTAAGTCACAAGTAGTGGCAAAACACCGGTTCTGCCTCAGTTCAAGGTCACTCATTTTTTTTTGGGTTGGGAGTGGCAGGTGTGGGGTTGGAAGTGTGGGGTGGGGGTGACAGTGATGGATTGGTTTGGGAAGTGGGTCAAGGTCATCCGGAGGGGGTTTTAAAAAAGTGGGAGCCTCAGGGGCTCGGTGGGAATGGGGTGGGGCGGCTTCGGGGTTGGAGGTTTTAGTTTATTTTTAAAATTAAATCAAAGTCGTGTTCTTGTGCAGAGAGGTGTTGGAGTGCCGTCCACTGGTGAGGGAGTGGTAGACGCTGAAGGTGGTGGCGAAGAGAAGGTAGACGCACAACATGCACAGTACGCATTTGAACAGTTGCAGCAGGCGAACCATCCCTTGTTGATTTTCCGTTTCCAATTGCAGCCTGTTGATCTCTAGTTTGAGTCTGTCCTCTTCCAATTGTGTTTTAAGTGAAAAATCATCCATCATGTTTGTGTGCTTGTTTTAATTTCTGTAGGTGAAACGGGAGCGGTGTTGACGGTCGGAAAGTTGGCGATGAAATGAGAAAGGAAGATGAGGACAGGGCATATTTACTGGAAAGTGGTGGGGGGTTAAAAAAAAAAAACAGTTGTGTGTCCGATCAAACGTCGTCGTCAGCTGTCGGTGTAGTTTTGGAGGATGCAGGAGTGAGTTTTAGCAAACTATCTTCATCTTCAGTCTCAACTCTATCGCATGTTGGACAACCGTAAGCAAGTTCCAAATTCATAGTGATGCAGTGGAATTTGTCTATAATATCTTCTAAAGTTTCCATTATATCTTTTAAATCATGTCTTGTTCTAATTACAAAAGTAGATTTCATTAGTGCTAGCGGATCGTTGTTCATCGTACGGGAGTCGGGAAACAAATGGCGAGCGTTAGTCAGCGGCTCGCTTATATGCGGGCAAGAGTGGTGGAGGGGGAAGTGGAGGGGTGGTGGCGTGGTGGGGGAAGTGGAGGGGTGGTGGCGTGGTGGGGGAAGGGTGATATACCCCCATGCGAATCGTTGGCCAGCGCATTTCGCAGCGAAACGCCGTTCGGGTAGGTAGTAGGAGGTGTACTAAGATAACCATTAGTTGTATTTTTAAGTTAGGAATACTAATAATGTTTGTAAATTAAATATTAAATTTATATTTAACCAGAGCTTGCATTTCTTGTTCCTCGTCGTTTAATTCAACAATTTTAACACCATTGGTTGTCTGTTCCTCTTCCTCTGCACTTTGCGACGATGAAGACATGGAGGTGGCAGAAGATGATGATGAGGATGAAAATATTTTGGTAGGATTGACGTATTGCACTGTGATGTTGATCCATCTTAAAGGATAGTTATCAATGAGTGTGAGTAAGTTTTGGAATAGTTCTTCCATCTCTTCTCTGTCGGTAATTAAATGTTGAAAGGAAATGAATTTATCATCCATGTTGTTCTCAGTGCGAGTAATGAAATAAGAATGAGAAGCGTATCGAATGATCCGTAGAATATATGTTGTAAAAAATAAGTGGTGGGGGTAATCTCAAGGTCAATCAAATGGAGTTTTAAAAAAGGGCTGCAGTCAGTGACTACAGCTATATATCTGAAGCTTCAACAGGATCAGTAGACCAATCTGATCTGTACTTGCACGCACTTATGATGCATGTACAAAAGTCGTCTTTATAATATGCATTGCACTCTCGACAATTGACAAGTTTTTCCGGATGAAATTTGATACACCTCTGGGGACAGCAAGTGTGGAAGTATCGTGATTTATAAATCTTGATGGTTCGCAATTCCGGTGGTGGTGGTTGCTTTGTCTTGCATTTGCAGTAACAGGATCCGAAGAATTCACACTTTGTACAAGCTAATCCGTCTACCATCCATCTTCCTAAATCGGTGCATTTTTGTTCACAACAGTAGCGCGGTGCGTCCTCGTTTTTCTTCTCTTCCATGTTGGCGCTTCTAAGTGTTGGCAAGAAATGAAGTTGTATAGTGTAGGATAGCGTGTTTTATAGACTAGGAAAAGTGGTGGGGGGTAATCTCAAGGTCATCCAAATGGAGTTTTAAAAAAGATCATCTTACAAGTGTAAGATGAATTTATTTAAGATACTGAGTTTTCATTTTCTTTTTCTTTCTTTACATCTTGTTTGTATTTTTCTTTTTCTTCTTTAGCCATGGCGATGAGATCTTCAGTGGAGAGTGGATGTACTTCAGGAAATTTTAGAATTAATTTTGGTTGGAATCCCTCTTTAGTCAATACTTGAAGATCGGACGTCATTTGTTCTACACTTTGATAGTCTTTTCCGTAGATTTTTCCATTGAATTCAATCATCATTCTGTACAACATGGTATTAGTAGTTGTTTTCGCTGCGTCAGTTGGAGAGCAAATGATGATTCTGTTAGGTTACACGGTCCTTTTATAGATGCTACAGCGACCACTTGATATTATTTAACATTAGTAATATTTCTGGAACTTAACATTACTTTGAGTAGATGGTGTTGTAGTTGAAGGTTGTGTGGAAACGAATACTTCTTCGTTGCAGAACTTCTGTTTAGGAAACATCCTCATGTTGTTAGCGTAAACATCAATATTTAAACGATAACCACCGGCAAGTAACACTCGCAGTTCATTAATAAAATCGTCGAGTTCTTCAAAAGTTGTAATGGTGGTGGTATCATATGATGCACACTTAACCTTAAGAGACATGTTGTTATTCGTAATAACTGGAGAGCCAACAGAGATGTGTACAGCACGAAAGGTAGTCGTAGACTGATGAGATCCTCAAGAAAATTACGGCCTTTATATACCCTCGAAACTAGGTCAAGGTCATCCAAACGTGTTTTTAAAAAAGCAACATATCGATAGTGCAGAAACTCTATCGATATGTTGCCTTTTCTTATTATTTTTTTTCATTTTTATTTTTTATTTATTTAAAATCAGTTACACACATGTACAACAGTATATATAAACTACAGACTAGTTGCTAGTAGGCATAACATGAAGTGTAAGTTCAGTAGAGTTGGTTCCACTAGGACCGTGGGATGCCAAATAGAGTGCGCCGGGGTGAATCAGTCGTAAATCTTCATTCTGCAGCAGTTGAACGAAGCGTTTGGGAAGAAATACTTGAAATTTCGGTTCATCACCAGGTGTGTAGGGTGCTTCACTCAATGTGCAATTGATGGCGTCTCCAACTGATGTTTCCATCTTCTTAATAGTGTGAATAATGTAATGTTTTTCTTCTTTCAATTCTGAACATTTCTTAGTCGGTAGTATTGTAGATTTAGAATGTTTGTTGAATTGATCAACAAGCGACTGTAGAAAAGTTTGCGATGCCATTATTTTTTCTTACTATTGTTCGTCTTCTTCTTCTTGTGCTTGCGCGTCAGAGGTGTTGACTCCTCGGAGGTTAGAGTAATACTCATGCATTGTCATAGTGCCGCTCTCGCTTTTATACCCATCGCTTCCCCCACCACTTTGCTGGAGATAGACATTCAAACGATATGCGTTCTTTAAAGCACATTGAGACTGCCGATGTTTAAAGTTTTTAGATGCAATACAGATGTTAGCAAAGTAGCAATAAAAATCTTTCTCCATTTGCACATTTATCACTTCATGGTTTGTATATGCTTGTATCCAATTTGCTTTTTCCAATCCTCTTGTAAAAATAGTTTTGAACTCTTTGCAGAAATGATTCATAATGTGTGGCATCATATTGTAGGTTATAAAACCTTCATCCCATGTTAGATTATGAAAATGTTTCATCAACCATTTGTTTGTTACTTTAGCTTTGGTTGTTAATCTGTTGAACGGCAAAGGAGGCATGAATAAAAAATGACAAACAACAGATGTTATCATATCTAGTACCACTAACTCTTTAATTATAAAATTTCCATCATTACCACGGAATGCCTGAAACTCTATGATACCTCGCTTTACTTCCATTATTTCCGTCTTCTTAGAGAATGAAACTCGTTTATCCATGATGACGTTCAGTAGACAACTGGTATGTCAATGCGGATTGACAGCCTTTTATACTCCAACATTCTTCTTCTTCTTACTTAAAATATTCTTTGTCTGTTTAATTTGTTGTTGATTGTTGATTGTTGAAACGTGATTCGTTTTCCTTGTTTTCTTGCTTTTTTTCTTCATCTAAATTAAAGTTGGTTTGATTGTGGTGTAACTGTCTCCACATCTCTACTTCATGCGGGATCCTATTGAAGATTGAAGTATCTACTGGACCGTATAGGATTGGAACATATGGTTGTCTATCCAATGCATCAGTTAAATAATCTTTGATAATTGTACTTGAGAATATTAGCTGTTTTAAATATCTTTTTATAGGACCAGTAGCACAAGTTAAAGCGTAAAACTCTTCTTTTGTCAAATGTATTTTTATATTATATTTAGTTAAATCTCTAAATCGAACTAGTTGTTGACCACGTTGTTTAACAATATCGATTTCAATATTTGATTCGAACAAACCTAGTTTTGTTTTTCTTCCAAACGTATTGTTACTCAAATAGCATTCCAAAAGATGTATATGTTTCATAAAAGATTCCCAAGAAGATTCAGTGAAGGTTACCATTTTAGATCCGTGATTCAAAATAACAGTTGGAGAGTAATCCAATGATTTCATTACTCCAGCAGACACAGTCTTTGTCATACAAGAAGAAATAGGATAAAATATTCTAAGAAATACCTCCATTAAGATGTTGGTAGAAATGTTATCTTCAATTTTCCTTTTCTTCGTTTCTTTTTCAACTTCCTCTTCGTCTGTCTTCTTATGTTTAAACTTGAGGAACTCTTCCATTTCCTGTTCAACTTGTCTTTCTATATCCAAACTATTGTCAGCCATAAGAGGTGTAGTTTCTTCATTAGCACTTGATGTAGCAGAACTCATCTTGCGGACGATGTTACCCATACGACAATCAAAGATGAAATGAATTTCCAGCTCTTCTTTCTCGCTTTTATACTCGCAGATGACCTAGATATTGTTGATCTTTTGTAAAAACCTTACAAATCGTGCAGATGTTGTATTAATCTTTTTTAAAGTACATTCTTCACAATTCCTGTCAGCGGTGTGTAAGTAACTATTTTGTCATGTAGAATTAAACAGTATGCTGAAGTTCCATCTGGTATTTTATCTTCAAATTCCATTTCAATTTTTATATCTACACTTGAAGATTTCACAGATTCATTTTGTTTTGAACAATCGATTACAACAATTGGAGCTTTTGAATAAAATTGTTCTGGTGATAGTAGTGGTGTATTTGTCTTACCATAATATGACGATTGAAATCTTGCATACATGTCATATAGAATGGAATAACGTTTCTTGTCAAATGAAACATTTAAACTGTCATATGGAAAGAACTGAGAGTTTAGAAAAACTTTGCAATTCTTTATCTTGCAATGGTCAAATTGACCAGCGTGCGCAGTTATAACATCTTTTCGTTTAGTCTGAAAACCTACTATTATGTACCTTGCTCGTTCTAAATAAGTAGAGGTTTTAACAGTCCATGTTTGTCTTTCTGTTTGAGGCAATATGGGGTATTCATGAAATTCCCAACTTCTAAATGGTATTACAATATCACGGTCAGATTTTAATTTTTTCAATAATAATACTCGATGTTCATCCGCCAATCTGACATGTGGTACTCTCCATACAACTTTATCCAATTGAAGTTGCCATTCCAAATCGGCATCTTTTGTTCCACTTGGCGCTTGTATTACATCCTTATTCGTTGAAGATCTGAGCAGTACCAGTTCTTGCTTTACATTTATTATTATTCTCTTGTAATCTTCTGCGAATCCCAAAAGCAATCGTAAAGGCACATTAAAATCAAAGTAACCTTTTGAATTAGGAGTAATAGTGTCTTTATCAGGAGTCACCCATCCAGCCGAGATTAAAGAATTCTTTTCATGGGGTGTTATTGAACTCAATCCTTTCAAAGTTGTTGATATACCAACTTTTTTTGTTGAATCAACTGTTACTCCAGATATCTCATATCTAATTTCATCAAACAGATATGCCATAGGGTTATTTATAAAAGGAACAGTTGAACCAGATTTTCCATCCAATGTTGTTACTCTTCCTTCGATATATAAATAACTTTCACATGGTAATGTGTAGATATCTTGTTGTTGAATGGGAATCCTTATTTCATCATTATTATTTAATTTTGATGAAGTGTAAGGGTTGTGAGTGTGATATTCCTTCTCCCATAGGGTTTCGTCGAATGTCGGTCCTTGCGCTATATCCAGTATATCCATGGTTGGCAAGTTTTAGTCCGATCTTTTGTAGGAAGCGTATGTTGTCCGGTGTTAACTCGTCGAATGTTGAGGAGCTACTGAGCTCCCGACTCTTCCGTTGTGGTTTAAATGATAATCCCATGTTGACTTTATGTTGCTGCTCTGATATGTAACCGTATAGTTATTGTTTCTCCTCTAAAGTCAACACTAATGCCGTCTTGATCCAATATGTTCAGTACGATGTCTGAAATGAAACTGGTGTTTAACGGTAGGTATATCAGGTTTTGTGGCTTCTCAACTATTTTAAAACCAGGAGCTACTGTGGGGTAAAATGTATGTAATATGTGTTGATTTACTCCATCTCTATATGATCCGTGTATAATATTACACGTTACATCAATACTGTTCACCTTTAATATTGTTACTGTTGTATCGCCAGTATAATCATTTCCAGGAGCTAAAATTCCTTTCTTCTTTGAAAATCCGAGCAAATTGCCGATTGAGTGGTCTAAGCTAAAATCTATATAATACTTTGAAGTTATTTCTGCTTTTAATGTATTATTATTACCTTTTATAGAAATATTTTCTTCTCCAAGCTTTTTTTGTAATACTTGGTTTATATCGTCTATTTCATATGCTCCTGTAGATAATGGAATTATTTTCAATTGTGAATAATTTCCTTTTTCATCTTTACTCTCATAATAATGTAGTAAATTATTTTTTCCTTCTGTAACATTGGGAATTGAATTGTATGTAGTCAAATCCAATAATGCTGCTTCCCATAGTTTGTCCGTAGATAAACGTAACGCTGGGAAAAGTGTACTTTTCAATGTTGACGAATTTCCGCTCAGCGACACTGTATACGATGACATCTTAAAGCTGACTGACGCTCTTCGCTAGGAACTCTAAACATAAATGTCCGCATATTTCTGTATTGCTAGGTTGCTCTCTTTTGTAGTTGTAGAATATATTCTTGGAGTCCCGAAAATAATGTTGAAGTTCTTTTGGTGGCGGTAAATTTCCAAAACTATCAAAGTAGTAAACATTTTCTCCAAGTTTTTTATAACATACCCAATGAGTACCTGGTCCATAATTAGAGTCTAAGTTTACTATTCCAGTTTCATTTTTCCACACTCTATTTGGTAATGTATCTTTCATAAAAACTCCTCTGAAGAATGGTATTCTTAAACATTTCACATATTTTGACAGTTGATAGTTTGTTAATGCTTCATTTGGAATTATCAATTTATTCTTCTCATTTAATACACACGGTACGGTCTTAAGTAAAGACCCGATCCGTTTTTTACCATTGACCATACGGATGTTTTCTTGACTTTCCTTTTAGGGTTAGTGCGACGTCTTCTTTTGATGTTCCCACCTCTTTTTGCAGCTTCTTTTTTACTAGGTTTTCTCCCGCGTTGTCTTCCACCACCAAACTTAGCTTTCGTCTTCATGGCTGTTGTCACTGCCCAAGCTGCTGCTTTTTCCGCAATACTGGCGTCACTTGATTTAACCCTTTGCCAAGCTTTTTCCGCTAGCGCTCTATCCGCTATTGATCTATTTGTTGAATCTGCAAACTTGGAATACGCTATATCGTGTTCTTTGCAAGCTTGATCTAATTTATTAATTCCAGGATCTCCTCTTGCTAAACGTTTTGCCAACTTAGTTCCGGGTCCACAATATTGATAGCCTCCGGGCAGATGAAATTCGTATGGTAAAGCGTCTATTGCTCGATTTAGAACAGCACCAACAGGAATCCGTCTTAGCAGGGATAACGCAGCTGATGTTATACCACGTCCTTTCTTGCCGCTGTCTTGACGACGACTGAGCGTTGCGGTCTTCATTATGTCGTCTTATATAACCAGCGTGTTTACTCCACGAGCTGCTTTACATAAATGAATAACACATGCACAATTTTTATATTTAAATACTTAATTATTCAAATTAATTATATACTGATTTATAATTCTATTTTTAATCCAAGCTTCTCGTTCATCGGGTTGAATCATCACATGACTCGTTGTACTAGCTATATGATTGTGGGTATCGATAAGTAAATTGCCCACTATTCTTATTAAACAGTCTAAAGTTACAGCATCTTTTGGATGTTGGGGATCGTGTAACTGCATAATACGTTTATCATTACACGTGTAAGCAGTCGAATCACTTTTCGACGTTGTTATGACTTGTCCAATAGTAGCAGCATCATTTAAATCTTCTCCTGGTAAAATATTAATTATTTTCTTCATCTTTGCATCATATTTGGTCCCAAAGTGTTTATCCCAAGTTATTGTTTGTCTCAATGTAACACAATCATCATCTTCATAACCAGGATAAATATCTTTTATTCTTCTATTACGACCATTGTATGTACCTAATGTACCACCACTCGCAATTAATGTTTGCACCATTAGAGGTACATCTGTATCTTTTATACCAAATCTTCCATTTGTTATTGTTTTATGTCCTGCATCCCATTCATCATTATTTCCTTGCATTAAATCAAACTTTTCATTTCCATGTATAAATGTATCTCCTCGCTTTAGCACGGCATCTTCATGTTTTACAAAATTCGATGTTCCCCTTTTTAATTCTTTAGATAATTGTTCCATAGTAACAGCGTCTTTTGGTTGAGAAGCGAACTTTACATTTGACAACACTTTCCCATGACAATCGATTTCATCACCATCTTGTAAAATACAGTTGTCCTTGATGTATTTCAGGTTTACAGCATCCCCATCTTCCTTTGGGTATCCAATGTCATTTATTATAAATTTATAAAAAGAAAATCCGCGTTGAGCCTTTTCCGGTATTATAGAATGTAAATATTCTTTATTAACTGAATCTTTATCATTTTTTGGATTTGCCACGTTGGTTATTCTATGATTTCCAGCATCATATGTCTGTCCATCTTTTAAATTATTACCCCATTGTAATTTTAAAGTATTTGAAAGTTCAGATGATAAATACTCTTTAGTAATTGCATCAGAACTGTCAGTTGGTTTACCAACATTAATTATTCTATGTGATTTAACATCGTAAGTATTCTTGTCTAATTTCAATGATGTTGAAGTAGCCTCTTTTACTGTCTTTAAATTCGCTCCATCAGTATCTTCTTCTGGGTCTTTAACAAATTTTAAACGTTTGTTACTCATATCATAGTCACCTTCAGGTGTTTGCGGCAATCCACTTCTTTTTCTGTTTTCTCCTCCTTGTACTCCTAGCCCGGAGTACCGTCCGAACTTGTCGACGCTCATGATTGAACTGATCCACTGTATGCTCACTGCTCTCTTATATATCCGTGATGATTTATACAACTATTCCACGATTTCGAAGTTCGTCAACTAAAGCCACCCATTCATTATTTAAACCTGTATGACCAGCTTCCATGGCTTCATGTAATAGTCTCATTCTATCAACCAATTTGTTTATATCATTATAGTAAATTACATTTGTATTATATAGGTTTTTCATTAAACCTTTACCAGATATCGAAGTTTCTCCTTTTTTCTTTTACCATATTCATCAATAAGTGATAAGTCCATAAGTGATAATGACTTCCTCTTAAGCGGTTTCTTCACAGCTGGTGCAGTTCGTAATGTTGGTAGTTTTTTCAGGGGAAACAATCTTTTTATTACAACCGTATGTTTAGTTGCACGTGTTCTATTTATCATTGAATCTTTGGAGTAATTCTTCTTATGAGCATTAGTATTTTGCAAAATTTCTTTAAAAGTATTTAAATCTTGAAGCGTATATCTTATAGGTATATTTTTGAAAATCAGTTCAAATAATCCTTTTGTTCCTTTATATTTATGCTCACCAATAACAATATCATCATCTTCAGTCAAATATACTTTTGAATCTCCTATTTTTAATTCATTTCCATCAATTCTCGCACCATATACATGTGACTTGTGTAATTTTGGGTTATCTTTTATTTCATGTAACATCTTCATGATATACTTTCTTCCAAGAGGTCCTTGTTGCAATATATCACTACTTAATTTTGTTAGATTTGGAATTGATTGTTCTGCTTCAGGTATATGTTGTTCTTGTTCTTCTTCTTTTTCAATATTTATTTCTGGTTCTTCTTGTCTTGTTTCTTCTTCTTTTTGAGAAACTTCACTATCACTTGTGTAAGAATCATCATCTTCTTCCTTTTTTAAACTTTTTACTTCAAATTTAGAAACAGGTAGCAAAACATCTCCTTCATAATGAGGTTTACCAATAGTTTCTGTTATCTGTTTTAAAGGTTCTGTAATAGGCTTAAATGTAGTCTCCAGAAATTCTTCTCTTTCATTCAAACCCATTCTTAATGCTCGATTTTTAAGTCTAATCGAGTCACTCAGTGATTTTATTTCTTTAATAGTTTTTCTTGGTTCACCATGTTTACGCTGCGAAGACCAATCTATTACTAAACGTATCATCAATCGTTCAATGGATTAATACAAATTTATGTAACCCTATACGATATCTTCCATTTTTTATAGCTTCTTCTTTCATAATAACTAGAAATCCATATTTTTCAGCCCATGCTTTGCCACACATTTCTTTAAATTTATCAAATGACATGTCTGCATTTACATGATCATTATATATGTGCTTTAAATTTGTTTCATCCTGCTTGAAGATAATAAGTAGATTTGCATTATCTCTTATTAGTTGTTTTGGAATTTTACTGTAAGTTTGACCAATATAAATGCTATCAATATTGTAATGTCTCCCCATGGCAAAATAACTTCTAATAGTGTCATGATTTTCACAAGATACATCATCGAATATAAATATAGAAAATGGTTTAGCCTCGTTTGGCTCCATTATAGTTTCACTAGCATTAAACTTGTAGAAATTAACTTCAGGCACACTTGCGAGTACCTTATCCAATAATTGGTATTTGGGTTGTTGCAAAGATTTGGAAAAGATGTAAATGTTGTTGAAACTTAATCCTTTAGGATTTGTTATTAAGTTAAAAACCACATTCGTCTTTCCACAATTTGACGGTCCAGTTATTAAACATCTTATTGTGTTTGGCAGTAGTTCACCATGTTTTCCATGATTTAACTTGTCGTTGTCAACTGTTAATTCATCAATATTATTAATAAAAAATCGATCCTTTTGTTGCACAATCTCCATCTTGTGTAAAGGTTAAACACGTAATGAGTTCACAAATTGCTACACCAAGTCTTTTGTAGGGATCCAAGAGTCTTCACTTTTATCAAATCCCAACCAACGTACTTTAACCTTATCCTTTTTTCTTTGTAAAATCTTTTCAACAAGGTATACATCGCCAACTGATGATTTTAACAACTCATGTCCGTAGAATCCACCTTCGAGTAATTCACCCTTGTTGTCCTTTAAGATGTAAGTTTCAGGTATTGTTGGTTGCACTTTATAGATTGTAAATACTTCATTAGTCCAGTTTGGCAGATACCTTTTACTAAATACTCCTTTGTATTTACTTATACGAACTTTATCATCAACTTTAAATTTTTTAGGCTGCATTTTTTCATGTTTAGGAGTTGTATTATTCCTAATACGTTTTAATACCATCTTAGCATTACCGCTATTTACTTGGTTAGGCTTCATACCAATGGTTCGATGATACTTGTTGTTATATTCTTTTATAAGTTGCGGTAAGATATCATACCAAACATATGACCCTCGTTTGGAAAATGTTTTATACATTGCTCCTTTTAATGTTCTATTGAATCTTTCTATTATTGAAGCTTTAACTTCAGAATTTGTTGAATAATGATTTATTTTATACTTCTTCATTAAAGCTGCAAAGTCTTTGTTAAAATACTCTTTCCCATCATCAGTTTGTAGATGTTTGATGTTGAATTTATTTCTTTGTATAGCCGTTTCCATAGCTTTTGTAACACTTTTACCAGTCTTGTCCTTTAGCGGTAAGGCATCAGCCACTTTAGTAAAACAGTCTATAATCGCTAAAATGTATTTGAATCCTTTATTCAACTTACCATGTGGTATCATTTCAATGAGATCGGCTTGGAAAAGATCATTCATTCCTTTTATAACTGTACTTCTTCTAGGAAATTTTCTTCTTGCTGGCTTATGAAGTTCATTTACAATTTTATTTTTTAAGTGTTCCATCTTCAGTTGTGTCTTCCACACCGCTTGTAAAGGTACTGATCTCTAGAATGGTTTATCCTCTTTTATATACGGTTAGAATATAGGTCAAGGCCATTTTACGTTGGTGTAAAAAAGAGGGAACATGACATTGGGCTTGTCATGTCCCCTCTTCTTTACGAAAGGAAAAAGGAAGAAGGTAAAGGACGAAGAAAAGGTTTACTGATCAATAGGGATTAGGGAATAGTGGCCGAATGGTAATGTGTTGATGTTATTTTCAAGAATGTGGCGTTTATCATCCTTATAACTTAATGCCCACTTTGTTTGCTTTACACTATACAGTATATGGTTGTAGCTTCTGATGGTGTTGAATGTTGCGGTTGTTTCCACATTTTCAAACAAACATCTTTTATAATGTTCAAACTGTACTTTCTTCTTTAGATATGAAGTCTTGATGCCTTTGGCTTTCTTCACCACTTGATGTTCATCCTTTTCACTGATGCATAGTTGGAATGAGTACAGTTTGGACATTAAAGCGACGATTTCTTCCATTGGTACACCATTTGTTTCGTCTTTAAACTTGCCCAACACCTTTTTATTTCTATCGTAGTCATAGTTGGGATGATCTCTAGGATAATCTGAAAAGTCAAAGTCAGTAGTATATACAAAAGTACGTAGATCTTCATACATGTCTTCTGTTCTTATCCAATAAATGAAAGCATCTGTATCCATATATGCTATCCCGATGTTTTCTCTTCCATAAAACTTCACCATCTTGTTGTAGTGAAAGTCATACATGTGGGTTTTAGAAATATCCAAAATAGACATTCCCACATATAGAGGACGATCCATTGTTATTGAGATTTTGTTCATGGTAACAGCTACAAGATTCTCGTTAATAATTATACTCGTTCCAAAGTTTGGTTTTTGTACTAATTTTTGCAATTTCGCCGGATCGCTAACTAATTTTACATCTTTATGTTTTCTTTTGTTTTCCAACGTTTTGCCAAATATTGAATTATTCATTAATTTGAAAAAGTCCTTTTGAAAAGCGGATGTTGCTGCAGTCCTTCTTCTTGTGTTGTTGTCGATGTATGGTTTTAACCAACAAGATTGATTAAATTGTATTGCTCTATTGATTCTTGTTATTTTCAATCCCAATTCTATTGCTTGCTGTATTGTCCAATAATGAGCTACATATCTTGACTTGTTGGTTAACGTCATCATTAATTTGGGCCATCTACCAGTCGGAGATATTTCCGTCTTTGGCAATAGTGGTAAATCGTAGTGGTGATCATGCAGTTGTTCAGGATATTCAAAGTCCACGTCCAAAATGTAACCAATGTCTCCGTGTTTGGGTATGTCCATTATATTGCCTATCGAATCTGGGTTTGCCCACTTAAAATTGCCATATGGAAGAGGATTTGACATAGCCCATCCATATAGGTTATTTGCGTCAAAATAACCTAAGAATGTTGTTGGTTGTGATGTATCAAAGTTTGGGAGATATTTGTTGTTAGCTTTTACATGTCTAGTTACACTTTGCGTCAATCCTCCACGAACACCTGACTCTATCATCAAAACCATATCGATATCTGTAATAAGTTCAAGTCTACACTTTGTTTCTTTCAGCATAGCTTACCATGCTAGTCCAGGCGATGTATAAGAATGAAGTGGGTCCAATCCATATGCTTCAAAACAGGTATCTCTAAATTCTTCCATTATATCACAAAGTAAAGTCACATCTAATTTAACATAAAAGTCGGAATATTCTCCCAATGTTGTCATTCCTAGTTCATTCCATACTTTACAAGCGTGTTGATAGTCCTCTTCACTAATGTCTTCTTCATACAACTTACTCTTGAAGGCTTCTCTTGGCGGAAGTGATGTTTCTTCAAATTTTTCCAAACAATCGATATAATCATAGGGAAAAACACCTTTGCGGAGAACCAAATCCAATTTATCTTTACTTACAATCTTCGTTGTTTCTATTAAATTTTCTTTCTTTAAGTTTTCAGTAAGTTTACTTAAGCTAGATGGCATAAAACGGTAAGAGTCTAGAAAACGTAACTTCATATTTCCAACCGTTTTACTAAAACTAATAAACTTTTCAGTGGTTTCTGCTATCACATCAATTCTTCCATCATCTCGTCCCAATTCCGGTATAATAAAATGTGAATCATAACCACTAAGGTTATGCAAAATTACAGAAAAAAATGCGAATTTGATAGTTAATATTACATCTGTTACACGCGGCACCTCTATAATAACCTGTTAGATGGTCATGATCACGTACCTTGTGATTTTCCAAAGTATATTCATTTTTACATAAATAACAATGGGTTGAATTTTCATACTGAATCTCTTCTTCTTCATCCATCGGTATCATTGGTACAATATCACTATACAATTTTTGTACATTTTCTGCTATCGAATATAAGTGGTTAAGGAAAATTTTAGAAGCATTTTCACCGCGATATATGACAGGTTTTGAAGTTAGATCATATTTATTTAAATGATCTTCTGACAGTGTAGATTTAATTAATAAACAAAAACTGTTTGGATCATGCATTTGGTACTTAACACTTTTCTTGGCTTCATCATCATTATTTTCAATAGGAACAAGTGTAGATTCAAAATCCGCATAAACAACAATGGGAATACGGTACTGGTGAGATATCTTCTCAAATTTTAGCTCGGCCTTATCTGGTGATGGTAACATTATTTTTGCTTCATAGTTGTTGTTACATAGTTTTTTATGCTCTTGTAACCATTCTTTTCCATTTCTTCTTTCTTGTTGAAAATTGAAACATCGTTTGCAAATTATCTTCTTATGTCTAGTTTTACACAGTTGGTTATTAACAAGAGTTTCAAACTTTTTGATCCATACATAGTGTGAAACATCACCTCTTGTAAGTAATAGCAAGTCCCTATGATCCGGTAGTTCATTCTTTACCACACGCAATGGAAACACTTTATTTGAACTGTCCAGACCGAAAACATTAACAGATGTTCCAGGGTTTTGTTTTTCGAATTTTGGGATGTCCTTTAAAGCCACTGGGTAAGTCAATCCTTGGAAATTATATCTATATCTTTGTTCTTCATATTCTTTACTGGGTCTTACCGCATGGTCAGGTGGTACAAATTTTGCCGTCATTGCATATCTAAAACATTCCATATCTTCATTTTGAACATTTATGCACGATTTGGCGTCTGAAATTTTCTTTGGGAGCGGAATATAACTGCTACCCCTTAATCCGTAGCCGTGTTTATGAACTCTGATATCCATACCCTCAATACTAACCAAACTCCAACCAGATCCTCTTCCTTCATGTTCTTGAATTTTTGTTAAAATTTCTTCCAAACAATCTTCAACTATTGAATTAATATCTGAACTTGCCATTATGGTCTGGTTTTTTGTCATAAATCCTCTTGGTGACATTTCTCCTTCTACATTAGTAAACATAGCATTTAATAATATGCCAAATTTAATAAAGTTTAGTCTTCTCAATTCTCTTTCCAGTGTTCTACTTACAATTTTTCTTACTTCTTTAAAAAACTGCTCCAATTCCAATTTTTCATTTTGAATTTTGTGATGCATTACTACTCTACCTTCTAAAGCATATACTTTTAAACTCGGTATTTCATTAGATGGTCCTGCTAATGGTTCATGTTCTTCTTGTTGTTCTTCTTGCTGTTCTTCTTGTTGTTCTTCTTGTTGTTCTTCTTGTTGTTCTTCTCGTTGTTCTTCTCCATATAGTTTCAAATCTTCATATTCGGTTTCTGTTACATCTTCATTATTATTATGGAATAACTCTTTGTGTATTTCTAGTAGAATATTATCATGAAAAGTTTCTAAGCAAATTTCACATTGATACATCTTGTTGATGTTTACTCTTTGAAATTTAGCAGCGAAATGAAATGCTTCTCTACTGCTCCCTTTTTATAGCCTCCCAGTTGTAGTGGGGGGACGGTAAGATTTTTAGTGAGATGTTAAAAATAGTAGGTTAAGACTAAAGCTGAAAAGTAATGATTAAAGCCTACATTTTCTTCCAATTGCAAATACTCCACATATGCCTCCGCCAAAGCCATAACAGATCACTGTTACGCCAATATACACCAAAGGTGGGTCTATTATCAACTAAAATTGGAGATGCTATGTTTACTAATCTTTCATTTTCTATCCATGTCATAACTTCAATTACAAACCTTCCTATAATATCCATTGGAGAATTCGGATCCACAAATATTCTTGTTACAACATTTTCACTTAACAAAGGCTCTTCAATTTCTTCATTGTTTTCTTCATCGTTTTGTACATCGTTTTCTACATCGTTTTCTTCATTGATTTCTTCATCCACCTCCAATACTTCTTCAACTTTTGTACATTTGTTATAAAATATTGGAGCATCTCGGGGGGACATGTTCACTCTAGCTATTATTGGCAATGAATGTCCCAACGCAAACCACGACACTCTTATATAGGCAAGTCAATGAGTGGGGGGTTTCTTTTAATAATAAATGTTTATTAAAAGAAAATAATTTAATTCTGTCTTTACCACAATATTACTCCTAATTAGAGCTTTCCAATGATGTATCGCTTGCCCTATTCCGGCAAACCATTCTCAAGTTATAAGTAAATTTGTTAGCACTTTGCTGCCGGGGGGGCTCGTCAAGTTCAAGGTCAAGGTCAAGGTCAAGGCCAAGACGTTGTGACGTCGGGGGGGGGGGGGGGGGCTCGTCAAGTTCAAGGTCAAGGTCAAGACGTTACACTTGAGACGTTACACTTAAGACGCTACACTTAAGACGCTACACTTAAGACATTGTGATGTCGGGGGGGGGGGGGGGGGGGGGCTCGCCAAGTTCAAGGTCAAGGTCAAGACAATACACTTAAGACATTATACTTAAGATGGTACACCTAAGACGTTGTGACGTCGGGGGGGGGGGGTTATGCATGAATAGATTGAGGTCAAGGTCAACAAAAAATAATAATGATCCAAGGTGATGGAGGCGGCTGTAACCGTCTCCACCACCCTGTGTTCCTCAAACACTCCCAATCCCAACCCAAAAAGTTACGTCTTGCAAGGGATCCCAATTTTTTTTTGCCCGCACGCACTTTGGCGATCCAGTTTGGTGAGCTGTGATACGGGCGGCCAGTCTCGGGCCATTTGGCACTGGGCTTGACCATGTGGTAGTTAGGGACACTGGAACAGCTAGTGCAAGACGCAACTCTAACCTCCCACCCTTAATCTAAACCCACCCAATCATATTTTTGCCTGACCAAAATAAAAAAAAAAAAATCGAAAACAATAAAAATATGCGCTACCTACGGCACAACGCGCATGTCCCACCCATATTTAATGAAGTTCAATGGAACTTCTTTAATTTACATTTACATTTTAATTTAATCTACCCAACCTAACAGCTAGCTGTGGAATGTAAAAAATTATTAGTACACAGATAAACAAACACAGACATAGATACACACACACACACACATACACACAAATACCATAAACCAATACTTAAGATTAAAAACACATTTCTTAAACATAAGTAATACCATAAAACACCTTAATGCTAACATCGCAATGCGCAAGTTAAACTTAAAAAACTAACACATCTTAAGACTGAAACCAAATAACACTTTGCATAAAACCATAGACACACACACACACACACACACACACACACACACACACACACACACACACACACACACACACACACACAACAAATATTAAATAGTAATAGCCTAACAACAAGAGTAACTCAAATATATATCGGCCGCTTATACATTTGAGTTGCCCTCTGAGTCGGGTCGGAGCGTCGCGTCCGAAATTCCGAGCCCGACTGTGGCGGCAATAGTCGTCGGGGTAGTTCTCGGCTCCCAGAGTGGTGGGGGGCCGGGAGGGGTTTCAGGGGCGCGGAACTTTCCAGAAATGTCAGTGGAAAATTCCAAACGGATGTGCTTTGTTACATGTGGGTCGCCTAAAACGCAGGTGGAGCCTTGTACCTCTCAATTTGCATTAGATAGCATCAAATTACATCCGCTGACAAGTACATCCGCAGCTTTCCCCATCGCGTGGCAGCATAATTATCGTCGATTGTTATCCACCCTCTTCCGCCGCTTAATTATACTTCCAACAGAAATAGGGCGCCAAAACACGCAACTTGTTTTTAACATACAATAGACTATTGTTTGGAAATGCATTACTTATGCTCATAATCCTTGGCCTGGTCGGTACTTCTTACACGCTACACCCAAGACGTTGTGACGTCGGCGGGGGGGGGGCCTTCCGGTTTCCGGTCCGGTCGGGGGGGGGGGGAGGTCATGCATGAGTAACCATCCGCATGTATATAAACGACGGGAAGCTCGCGCGCCTCCCATATAGGGAGCTGACACCCCAACGGTAAACAACCAATCCGTGAGTTCATACCACATAGTACTTTAACACACTATTTATTTTAACATTTTTATTATTTTTACACTATTTCTTAACATTACATCAGTTATTTTATATATCTTAATTTTATTTTCGTCTCAAGTTTCCATTTTTCTTTTCTTTTTTTTTTTTAATTAAAATATGCTAATTAACATCGTGTGCAGGAAACTCACACTGATTAATTGCAGGTTCCATTCTTACACACCTGTTTCCTCCTTAATATGCAAATTACTCTCTTACTTTAACAACACTTAAACTCTAACCGCTACTTCTCGGTCATATTAATATAATTAGTGCTACACTACGGGATTTACCTGTGCAATAGTGCACGCTATGTTTCCTGCACGTCTGCAGGTAATACACCTTACAATCATATACTTATTGCTACATTACACAAGACATTTCTTGCACACCTGCAGGTAATACACTTACTGACCGTCTACTATTATAATTATTGCTACAGAGACATTTCTTGCACACCTGCAGCTTATACACTTTACAACCGTTTAATATTAAAATTATTGCTATACTACAATGGTTACCTGTTCAATCACAGTTGTGGTCCCCCCACTTGATTATCCACAGAGCAATACTTGCAATCCTACAACTGAATAATTAATTAACTTCCGCGATCACCAGTACTTTTTTAAACTACCGTCTCTTCCTCTGACTCTTGTGACCGTAGCCGCAGCCGACTGACAAATAACCGAGCTCTCCCGAACCTCGCTCTTTTATGCGGTTTTCTCGGGGAGGGGGTTGGAGGGGCGTCGCACGTGACTCATCGATCGCATAAAAAGGGGGGTTGCTGCCGCGCGCGCGCCATTTCGGTGGCGGAATCGGTCGGGTGAGGAACTATCCGTAAGTCTCTAGCGCTTTTACAACTAACGCTTGTTACTCTAAAATGTGTTTGCACTTAATATGCTAATTAGTCTCTATATTTATGCACGGGACATTTCCTGCACACCTGCAGGTGATACACCTTACAACGGTCTACTATTATACTTGTTGCTACAATACAAGATTTACCTGTCCAATTGGCAATTGTGATCCCACTTAGTCGTGCACGGATATTTCTTGCACATTAGCAGGTCATACACTTTACAACCGTCTAATTTTATAGTTATTGCTACAGTACAAGATTTACCTGTACAATTGACAATTGTATTCCTACTTATTCGTGCACGGAACATTACTTGCAATCCTGCACCTGAATAAATAATTAACTTCTGCGGCTACCGATACTTTTCTTCGCCTATATGTTTCCCCCTGCTACAACCTTTCGCGGCGCCGCCCGACAAATAACTGAGCTCTCCGAAGTTCTGTTCTTTTATGTCATCCTCTCAGGGGGAGGGGTTGGGGAAGGGGGGGGGCACACAACCCCCATAAAACGGGCATCGGTACCGCGCGCGCGTCATTATAGTGGCGATAGGGCAACAGTAAACAACTATCCGCAAGTCTCTAACACCTAGTCTAACACTTTTTTACTTACGCTTTTTTACTCTAACATATGTTTGCACTTATTATGCTAATTAGTCTCTATATATTCAGACACACTCGCGGGCGCCAGTCATATACTCGCCAATTGTCGGAGAGTACACATCTCCCCTTCGTATATTATCATGGCTTCGCACTCTTTACAACTAAAGCTTTTACGCACAAAACATATTTTACAGAAACAATCTAACTCCAAAGTTTGTAAACCGCGTACTACATTGGCTAAGCTTAAGAAATACTACAGTTTTCACCCGTTGTACTTTGCAAAACCTAGCCTGTGCAACACTGCATACTGTACTGATACTGTTTTGCACGCTGTCTTAACTGACATGCTGCAGTATCAACATTTCAATCTTGTTACACCTATTGACGATGCTATCCAATTATTCTTATTCACTATATTACCGGGTTTATATGATCGTTCTTCCTTGGACACATGTCTCATTCTACTGTATCAACTCGCACTGTAAACACCTAGGAGCTCTCCTATCATGCAACTATTATTTTAATTTAATTTTAAAAATAAACTAAAACCTCCAACCCCGAAGCCGCCCCACCCCTCCCCATTCCCACCGAGCCCCTGCGGCTCCCACTTTTTTAAAAACCCCTCCGGATGACCTTGACCCACTTCCCAAACCCATCCATCACTGTCACCCCCACCCCACACTTCCAACCCCACACCTGCCACTTCCAACCACTGACCTTGACCTGGCCCAGGAGTGGCCAAAAGACACTACTGGTATGTATTTTACATATATACATTTAAAAATGTATCTTTACCTGGCAAAAAAATTCTTAGTTTTTTTATCAAAAAGTTACGTTGTTTTATATATGTTATTTTCAATGTTATGTTAAGCCTGGTGTTGCTATAAGCACCGCTGCACACACTGCCGCTATCTCCAAGATACACGCCATTAACCACAAACTCCTACCTTGAGATTCATTGCCTTGGCAAGATAAAGCATGGACCTTCAACTGATCAAGGAAGCTAAATTAAAACACAAAATTGTTTATTGTTTTGTAGAAAGTAGTATCTCGCTTCAACCGTTTTGACACAAAATAAGTTGGGAGTTGATTAAAAAAAAATATTTATATAGGCAGCTACTTTCTACACCTTACCATTGGGACGAAGATTCCTTTGTCCTTATCATATCTTGAAGGAAATACAACTTTACAATTACAAGTAAACTACTACAATACTGTCAGTGTTGATAAACAAAAACATTTATAAATTTTTGTTAATAGTATAAGTAACCGTAGTCTAAAATGGAAGTCTTGCTCATTACGCTAAAACAAAGGGAATGTGTAGTTGAATGTGTGTCATGAGCTACCCGGAACATCGGAGCCTATTATGACCTTACGTTTATTATGTAACACACACACAAAACGATCGAGAACAATAAACATTGTTGCTCTATGCCGCCGCATCCCCCTTTGTTCACTGGTGTTAGTATTTAAAGTAAACGGTTGCCACAATCAATTTTTATTTACCTGAGTATATTAATTTAAAATTCTTTAAATTAATATAAACTATACAAAAACTTGAAACTATACAAAAACTATACAACTTGAAACTATACAACCTATTGTTTTATGAAACCCCTAAAATGGACTAGAACTGAAATTTCACCCTCGAAGCTATACTATATACCAGTTTTTTTTTTTTTTTTTTTTTTTTTTTTTTTAATTTTATTTCACATTCAGATATTTTTATTTTTTATGAAATGTTAACTCAGGGATGAAAAAAATATAAAATTTAGAATACACTAGCTGACCGTGCTTCGTATGGGTACTCAAAATTTCAATGCCAACAGGAGGATTTTTTGCCTTTCAGGTGAGCTCGTTCACTGCGCTCATTCACCGTCAGTCTTAGCTCGTTCACTATGCTCACTTGCATAAAGTCTATAATATCCTTTAGTTTTTTACTACCGGTATTCACTCAATACTTTAAATGAGAACCCCTGTTTATAAATTCATCGTCCTAAATGTAATACATGTGTTCATCACTAAAATTTTGCTACCATAAGAGTGACATGGTAACCTAGAAGATGTCTGGGGTGGAGCCCTATGAAGGTTGGTAGAAAATCGTCAACTCTTCTGGAGTTTTCTCTTCAAGAGCTTTCAATCAAGTATATGGTTGTAAGGGTTTTGACTTCTGAGAAAACAACTTGTATTACATCCTAAATTCAAAACCCAACTTAATTATTTGTATATACCAATTATTGCATGCATTTTATCGGTAGATAACAATATTTTTAACACCTAATCCAAATTCTGTTTTTTCGATACAGCCGTTGTGGGTCTACAGTATTTCTAATTCACCCTATATAGAAAAAGAACCAGGTGGCGTAGAGGTCTACAGAAGTTTGTATTCGGAATACAGTAAGACCGTATATCCCTATACCAAATATCATGGTAATAGCAAACTTAATAATGGTAATAGCGAAACGTAATTCCTTCAGGTATTTATATAAATGTAAAAAAGCTGAAACAATCCTGACTTTCTATTTATATATTTAAATAAATTAAGCAATTCGAGGAAAATATAGTTCACATTACAAAAGGGTCTTACTTAACTTTATTTTCGTATCTTAGCAATTTTAGCCCGGACGAAAAGCATTTCGGAATATCCATTCAAGATATGAAGTATTGTATTCTAAGTAGCCTATTTTCTATTTTGGTGCAGTAAGGGTGAAACACATTAATATTATCTCCTACTTTGGTGTAAAAATACTCGGATTCATATATAAACAGTAAGATTAAATCCTTTACTAACTGTTGGCTAAATGCAATACTAAAACACTTATCAGCCAATATTCCTGAACACACACGGCGACAGGACGCCAGATCTAATAACATCATTCCACCACTGCTCTACTATAAAACGTTTTGATAAGTTTCTGAATTTGCATCAAAGTAAAGGTCAAATATGGGAGGGTGGCAGAGCAATACAAACTTGATGCTAAGAATAGTTTTAAAATATATTCAACAAAACAATAAAATAAAAAATCTAATTTCACAGTTTATAAGCTTACTAGCTGTGTACCCATTCTTTGCACGGGGTGTGTGGGCAGTTTATTAAACGAATTATATAAATACTTTCACAAATTTTACATGTCACAATATACGGACAAAATTCTAATTTAATTAATATAGATTTCACAAATGATTTTCCCGAGTCTTCATTTTAGCGTCTGTGAAATTCCTATAACACTGGGTCTATTTTTATTTGGCTACAGTACTAGATTTAGTATATAATTCTGAATAAAAAAAATACGAGTCTAAAATTATCTTAAATGTCTTTGTTGATTATGTTAATTTAGAGAACAGCTTGGGCCACACACAAAATTAAATGGCCTGAGGAAACTGTAACATTGTGACAGCGACTCAGATATAACAACTATATAATATGTTGGCAGCATTGGGGATAATATTCGCTAGAACGGCGAGAAAACCCTTATGTCCATTCTGTTTTAAGGTTATTACAAAAATTAACATACGACTTGCCCTTAAAATAAAATATTTTATCAATATTGCAACGCTAGATAAGTAATACAATATTATTTTATATCATGAAGAAAATGTTTTAGCAATCATTGAGATGAGCATTTGGAGCTAGTGTTTTTAGGGTTAACAATTTTTAAATTGGTTGGGTGACAAATAAATTTACCATTCATTTAGTCGATTTGGGTAAACCCTAACTCAAATGAAACATCTACTAAAACTGAACTAGGTTAAAGTTTTCTCCATGATTTTTTTTCTAAGTGCCTCAGAAATATAGATAAATTATATTATAATATATCTATATACAAATATGGATATATTTTCTTCCCTTTTGTCAAGTCTAACACAAACTATATTTGATAAACAAAACCGCAATTGGTCTTAAGCCTTTTTGTGATAAAATGAGATTCCAATCAACTCTTACCCACAGCTGTATGATACGGGAGTTTTTTTTTTCCTTTAGAAGCATTGTTTTGTCAAATGCCAGACAACGGAAAGAGGATTGATTGGTAGTTTTTGTGTCCTTCCACTTTATCGTTATTTGTCTTCTTTCACAACCTGCTTCAAATCCCGTAAAACACTTGAAATAAAAGTATGCGACACTCAAGCTAAAATACATTATTTATAGTTACAGTTTTATTAATTAATCTCATTTTCGGCGCAACTCAAAATATATTTTGTATCTATTGTTTAAAGAAATAATAAAAAAATAATAAAATTAATTTTTTCATTTTTACAAATACAAATACAATTTTTGTAGGGAAATTCACTATAATTATACATAATACATAAGCATATTACAGGTAATCTGGTAAGATAATAAATAAGCTGGTGAAGAGTACAGATCTGGACATAAACAGGTTCTTCTTACAAAATAAGAGCAAAAGTTAAGGAACATGTGATATGTAATCATCTTCATGTAAAAACGGTGCTCAAGACCGGGCTTCATCTTCCATTAACATGCATTAGCCTAGAGCCTGGGATGCAATATTATCCTCTGGTGTGGTCAACTAATATCAACTTATTTAGATGCTGCAATCTATTATCCATTACGATGCCATAGATAATTTTAATACATTTTAAAATGTTTACCGTTTAGTAGAGTACTATAACGCATGGTTTACCTTTGGCAGTGCATTCTATCTCTCCAGAGCTATACGTCTTAATTGAAATAAAATAAAACAATATTTCTTCAAAAATATGCCCTTTCAGCAAAACCAAATGTATATTTTTAAGTACTATCATAATTATCATTACAATACGTTATCTTTGGTACATTGTATCTTCACAGTCCCTGTACTACCATGAAAATCAAACAACCAAAAACAGCAAGTTTGATATTTTAAACTCATAACTAGAACTATATAAATAAAAAATAAAAATATGATGTAGGCCCTAACACTTATCAAGGGACAATACTCCTAAATAAAAATTATTTACGTATATAAGTACGGAATAGGTTAAAGGTACAGATATACAGTGACGTCACGTCACGTCCACACTTGGCGATTCCGGAGGGGTTGCTATACAGCAATGTCAGAATTCGCATTCACCCTGGACTCTCGTCTGTCTGAAAAGAGCTCGCGGATTATTCCCGTCAATCTCTCAGTCTCAGTGTTGCAACCATAGACGAGTGTTGTTCGTCATTGATTCTAAAGTTTCCGTATTGTTTACGAAGACATCCGAGGCAAACGCTTAACGGCCGAGTGGACTTTGGTAGCCGCGTCACGTTATGTCCTGTCACGTCCAAATTCGCACCGAATTTCTCTGAGAAGCATTCGGGTGCGAATCGGACTGTGAACATAACCTGACGTTGCGGCTACCAATAGTCCAATAGTACCAATAAAATAGTGGCTACCAAAGTCTGTTCGGCCATTAAGCGTTTGCCTCGGATGTCTTCGTACACAATAGGGAAACTTTGGAACTAATGACGAACAACACTCGTCTATGGTTGCAACAATGAGACTGAGAGATTGACGGGAATAATCCACGCACTCTTTTCAGACGTACGAGACGTCCAAGGTGAATGCGAATTCTGACATTGCTGTATAGCACACCCTCCGGAATCGCCAAGTGTGGACGTGATGTGAAGTGATGTGTCGTGACGTTACATGACGTGACGTTGATGTATAGCAGTACCTTATATTGTTCTTTTTTTACTATATGTTTAAAGTGTATTTTAGAGTACCCAAAAATATCAAATAGGCCCTTAAATGTATAATTTTAACCAGCAGGCATAGGTAATATGTAAAGTAGGTAAGTTAAAGGTATTTTAACTTAAGAAGTAGGGAGACAAAACTTAAAATTACTTTGCTGGGCCGAGGAAAGAAAACTGATTTTAACTTGAGATTGGCTCTGTTGAAACTTGAACATATGTTTAAAGTATTGCTTATAAAGAAAGTTTGCGAACTTTCTGATTTTAGAATTAGATCTACGTATCTCTTTAAAACATAGTCACATAGGCACATAGTTCGACATGAAAAGGATAATTTTTTAAATCAAATATTTTTGTTGAAAATATGTTAATTTTACTCAATCTCATTACCATTTCAAACCGTGACATATTGATGCAACCATTAGAGGTAAATAACATGGAAGTTCCTTCTCATTACGTTGGCATAACATTATACATTGGTTTTTGCCAATACATGATAAAGTTTGCAAATCAAATTCTTCACATCCTTAGAATATACAACTCAATAGTGTTGCCAATCCGTTCAAGAAAACTGAAAATCAGAAATTTACTTTAGCTCATAATTTTTAAATGACATGGTTTAAAAACAATAGTGGTCTAACCAATTTAATCACGCTTCATTCAGCCCTTTATACTATTTAAAGTGAAATAACAAGGTTACATACGATATAACTTGCTAAAATATGGAAAAATTTATATTTTCAGTTAGTGAAAAATTACTACAGTAAAACATGTGGAATATAACTTAATTTAACGCAATATTATACAAGCTAAATATTGTGTTAGACTCAAGTACTGAGGTAGAATGGCAGTAAATTCCCAGTCAAGAAACAGTTCCCAACAGTAGACATAACGACCGTTAAACTAGCATTAGACCATAGTGGAACATTGCTGGAGTAGCCATTAGTGTTGTTGCTGATAGAGTTTATATACTTATCAAGTACATATACGTGGTTAGTAACTAATTTCTTAAAATAATTCAAATAGAATAATACCTCTCGGGAAATACTTCTTTTAAATAAAAATTATTATGTACCATAAAAAATTCGTTGTGTGGATAATAATTAGTATTATTTTATAAAAGTTAATAAAAATACAAATTTGTTTATTTAAAACAAAAACCAAACTATATTATTTGTTAATAAACACAAGAGAACCTGCTAAATTGTTATTGGATCATATACCATATGTGTTAGAAATTGTGAGTATTATTAGTTTATAAATTGCTACATAAATAACTAGGCCTATATTAAGTACACTATACATTTGAAAAATGGTTGGACACGAAAGTCAGGACACAATTACATATATTTTTTAATCATTTATGAGTTATCATTAAACAAAAAACTAATAGAATTTCAGTCAAACAAAATGTGAGAGAAAACATATGAAATGGAACCCAATATTTCCTATAAAATCCAAGTGAGGGATGTGTATTTTGACATTACCATTCCTTTACTCAATATAAAAAATATTTTGTAAACAAAGAAATTTAATTCAAGTCAAAACATGTTAAAGATCGTTGAAAAACTAAATCAAAACTAATTAATAATAAAAATGTGGGTAAAAATTTTGGTTTTCCAATCCAGTAATGCTTTAATAATCATTTTGTTGCTGTGGTGTTTTTTTGATTCGTACGAGAACTAGGTAATTAGAATAGCAAACACAAAGGAGCTGAATGTCACAGGAGCTGAATGTCACAGGAGCTGAATGTCACAGGAGCTGAATGTCACAGGAGCTGAATGTCACAGGAGCTGAATGTCACAGGAGCTGAATGTCACAGGAGCTGAATGTCACAGGAGCTGAATGTCACAGGAGCTGAATGTCACAGGAGCTGAATATCACAGGAGCTGAATGTCACAGGAGCTGAATGTCACAGAAGCTGAATGTCACAGGAGCTGAATGTCACAGGAGCTGAATGTCACAGGAGCTGAATGTCACAGGAGCTGAATGTCACAGGAGCTGAATGTCACAGGAGCTGAATGTCACAGGAGCTGAATGTCACAGGAGCTGAATGTCACAGGAGCTGAATGTCACAGGAGCTGAATGTCACAGGAGCTGAATGTCACAGGAGCTGAATGTCACAGGAGCTGAATGTCACAGGAGCTGAATGTCACAGGAGCTGAATGTCACAGGAGCTGAATGTCACAGGAGCTGAATGTCACAGGAGCTGAATGTCACAGGAGATGGATGCAAGCTTGTTTATCGGCCGAACTGTTGTTTGGATGAAATATTTTTATCTAAATATACACCAATGTACTTTCAGCATGCTTGCTGGTAAAAGGACCTTACAATTTTAAATACAATTAAATAATCAATAGAGGACCCTAGATGAGAATAGGTAGTAGTTATTATAAAATGTAAGGATAGATAATTAACTGATTCTAATACAAAAAGTTAATTTACAGGTAATCAACATATTATTTTACTGAATGATATTAAACTTTTTCCTTAATACCATTCATTCATTAGACGATAATGATTTTAATCTCCAAAAAACTGGTTTAAATTAAATATGAGAATTTCTCCAATCAGAAGTTACGTTAAAGGAAAATATTTAATTTTCCAAATACAGTATATATTTATGTCTGCTTTACAGATTTTAAGTATCAAATTAATATCAACACAAAAAGTTATACCTCCCTCAGTGAATATTACTTTATCAAAGCCATTACTCAAATTGTTAATTGAACAATTTCCTCGAGTCATTGTTCCTTGTATAAGCCTGTATCCGGATCTTTGCCTGACATCTGCTTGGATTTATCGCTGTTAATATTAATACATAAACAACTCGTGTTTTTTGAAAATTACGGGGTTTTAACTTATACTATGTCGATAGTTATTAATTTGGAGACATTAGAAAGTATTTGTTAAGCAGTGGAGAAAATCGCAACTTTGAGAATTGCGTTAAAAACACCTTAAATATTAACCTTTCTGTAAATAAATATAAACATATTATTTTCCATGTTCGTTGCATTCCCAGATGTTTGCTTGTTAAACAATGTTTAGAACTATAATGCTTAACCTCTTATTCACCTGTAATTATAATAACAGTATTACTGCGTCATATTGACAATTTACTTATTCTGGATGTAATTTGACAGCAATCTAAAAATGTAGAGTTGGTAAAACTATATGTCTTAGAAATCTGTAATTATATTTTTAACTACAAAACAACTTTTTCGTGTTCTTCTTATAAAAAAGTTTTTATCACACCATTTATTATATAATATTTTGACATTAAGTAAAATTATTTTGAAATAATTATATTGAGGTAATGCTAATGCAAACATCAATAAATTAAAATATTCAATTTCATGTAAATATTTTGGACGTTTGAAACCCTCTCTAGCCAGATGAGGTTTTTAATGTCTTAAAAAATTCACGTTGTATGTTTATTTTTATTATTATTATTTTTGTTGCATTCAGGAATATTATGTTAAAGAAACGTTTTTATGAATGGGAACCACGTAAAACTTTAACTTCCAAATGTGCTTTAGGGTCTATCAAAGTCGAGACAACGACCTTACAATCGCCTCCAATGTTCTGTTCCCTCCCCAACGTCGTTCCAGTAATCTCTTTCGGATTCCGGTTGATTTGCAGTGTCTGCCCTTTAATGTTCCAAATAGACAAATGTTTAGTTCTTTACTTAGACAGACAAACAACAGTTATCAATTTTATGTTGAAGAAAAGAACTTTACTTTTTTTTAACAAACTTTATTACTGTGTAATTAATGTTTTAACGGTTTTTATGTTAAACAAATTTATCATAGTTCAACATAAAAATGAAGAACAATAACACAATTCTTTCTTCAGGTTTATCATTACACAGTTAATAACCAGCCCCCGAACCACCATTATGCTGCTGTAGGACATATACTATAACGATCATCAAACCACCCAAGTGGCCATTATAGGGTTGGCCCACAGCGAGGGCCGTGTCCTCGTTACATGCCAACCCCTTGTTCTGCATTCAATATGGAAATTCATCGTATTGTTATGCATTCCAGTTAAACATACTTGTGTAACTATAACGGTTGGATGGAATTTCCCTGACTAAATCATTCACTTTTTGAAAAGTGTAACTCCTTAGGAATTCCAATTAATTACTAGAATGAATATAACACACTGGTATATTTTATAAAGTTAATTCAGTAGTTATTTTTAATACACCTTACCGAATTAATTAGGGTAATTAATTATGTTAACCAAATTAACTATGGTTTATTGGACTTTTTAAATAGTAATACCACTGTCCATCATTTTATACGTGCCGTTAATAATTAAAAGCATTTGTTAATAGTCCATGGGCCAGAAAAGATGTTGGTATAATTTGGGGGTACTGATTTTCCTTTTCCCCATAGTTAAATAGGCTGGTTAGGATATCAAAAAACCATGATTGCCATTTCAAAGTGGTAGCTAAACAAAATGGCCGCCAATCAAAGATGGCGGATGTTGAGTTCTAAGAAATCACCTATATCTCTAGAACCGTTCATCTAATCTCATTATTTTTTTTTTTTTTCAAGAAAGCTTATCAAATTCTCTACAAATACTGTTATATACTTTATGTCGATAAAGTGAACCGTTAATGAGCTATTAACGGTAAAAGGTAAATTTTAGTCAAAAATACTGTTTTCATCACTTAAATGGGGCACCACACTACTTCTTTAGGTGAAAACACATGGTTTTTCGTCTGGGAGGTTGAGTTTGTATCGTACCTCTATGAAAAATATCATTTTACCGCCGTCGGCACTGAAATACTCGTACTAGGATCGGGATCGTAGTAAATCTTTGTTTAAAACCATAAATTTTGTATCGCTCAGGATATGCTATAATTTGGGGGTACTAATTTTCCTTTTCACCATAGTTAAATAGGCTTGTTAGGATGTCAAAAAACCATGATTGCCATTCCAAAGTGGTAGCTAAACAAAATGGCGGCCAATCAAAGATGGCGGATGTGAGTTCTAAGAAATCATCTCTAGAACCGTTCATTTAATGTCACTATTTCTTTTTTTTAATGAAAGCTTATTATATTCTCTACAAATGTTGTCATATAGTTTATGTCGATAAAGTGAACCGTTAATGAGCTATTAACGGTAAAAGGTAAATTTTAGTAAAAAAAAAAACTGTTTTCATCACTTAAATGTGGCACCACACTACTACTTTAGGTGAAAACACATAGTTTTTGGTCTGGGAGGTTGAGTTTGTATCGTATACCTCTATGAAAACTAACATTTTACAGTCGTCGGCACAGAAATACTCGTACTGACTAGGACCCGGGACCGTAGTAAATCTTTGTTTAAGACCATAAATGTCATATCGCTCAGGATATGGTATAATTTGGGGGCACTAATTTTCCTTTTCACCATAGTTAAATAGGCTTGTTAGGATGTCAAAAAACGATGATTGCCATTTCAAAGTGGTAGCTAAACAAAATGGCGGTCAATCAAAGATGGCGGTTGTGAGATCTAAGAAAACACCTATATCTCTAGAACCGTTCATTTAATGTCACTATTTCTTTTTTTAAAAGAAAACTTATTATATTCTCTACAAATGTTGTCATATAGTTTATGTCGATAAAGTGAACCGTTAATAAGCTATTACGACACAAAGTAATATATAGTTTAATAAAATAAAAAACTATGTTTTTGTCACCGAAATGGGGCACCACATTACTTTGTCAGGCGAAAACACTTATTTTTTCGTATTGGGAGATCAAGTTTGCATCGTACACCTATGAAAAAATATTTTACAGTCTTTCGGCACAGTAATACTTCTTAGACCAGGTACCATAATATACTTTTTTGAAACATAATACTTATTCTAACAAATATTGTACACATTAGGAGATGGTTCAATTTACTGGTGCTTATTTTTCTTATCACCATAGTTAAACAGGCTTATAAGAATGTCAAAAAACCATGATTGCCATTTCAAAAGTGTTAGCTAAACAAAATGGAGGCCAATCAAAGGTAGCCGCAATAAAAAAATGTTATCTTATTCTCTTCTTAAAATGTTCTTTTTTATTAAAACACAAAACGTGCTCATTAGCACAAATCTCCATAAAACGAGTTAATATACTATATCTACATGACTGGTGAACACGGGAATACTACTATTACCACTGTATCCGGTAGTAATTTAGGTAGCTATAATTTAATTTTTAATAAAAAATAAGATGATCTTATTTTCTTCTGAAAATCCCCTATTTTCATATTTCTATTATCCGTGTGCACTTAATACTAGAACGCACTACGCAGGTTTGTTGTGTATCCTAAATTATTACCGGATACAATGGTAATAGTAGTATTCCCCGTGTTCACCAGTCATGTACCAGTATAGTAACTCGTTTTTGTTTTTAATTTCCCTATAGGGAATACGCTATTACGGTAGTAGTCATGGTAAGCCTTGACCCCGGACCACTTTACTTTTTTCATTTTGAGGTCTCCAGAATCCAAAAACACCATTAGTTCATTTTCTTTTATATGTATATAAGAATATAGATATATATATAGTGTATATTATATACTGATAACTTTTGAAGGGAACCTCCGATTTTGATGAAATTCGGCATGAAGGTGTAAGACCAGGACTATTTGCATGAGTTCGCGAACCAGCATTGTTGGGCTATGGGAACAGGGTTTTATGGGGTTTCAAAGGGGTCAAAAATGGAGTTTTCGCATTTTTAGACCTCAATTTTCAAAACTCACCAATTTTAACTGGAACCATTTAAAAGAACTTAAAAAACCAAACAATCTGGTATTTTGAATTTTTATCTTAGCGTAACTAGTTACGTGGAATCCAAAAATGTGTTTTCAATGTTATTCTTATGGGAAAATCAAGAAAATCCTATATCTTTTTTATTTATTGACATAACTTAATCAAATTTGGTATGTACATTATGTATATAGGGTTTATACTTGCTTACAAAACCCATATGGCGGCAAACCTACGTACTCACCCCCATGGGGTTTATGGGAAAAATAAAAAATTGCCAGAGCTTGATGAAACTTTGTGTTTATATCCACCAATTATTGATTAACTTAGAGTTTCTAACAACACCCAATGGCAGCAAACCTTGATACTCGATTCTATAGTGTTTTATAGGGAAATTAAATGATCTTTAATTCCATTGGAAATTTGCTGAGTACGCAGGTCTGCTGCGACGGGGGTATTTGGAGATTCGTTCTAATGAGCTCGTTTTGTGTTTCTAACATTTTAATGAAATAGAAAATTTTCAAAAAAGAATAAGATACGGTAATATAATTTTTTTATTAAAATATAAATTACAGCTACCTTTGATTGGCTGCCATTTTGTTTGGCTACCACTTTGAAACGGCAATCATGTTTTTTTTTAAACCTAATAAGCCTGTTTAACTATGCCGATAAGAAAATAAGTACCCCTAAATTATACCGTTCAATAATGTGTACAAATTTGAAAGAATAAGTATTATGTTTCAAACAAAAGTATATTTTTGTCCTTGGTCTAAGAAGTATTACTGTGCCGACGGCGGTAAAAATATTTTTTCCATAAGGGTACGATGCAAACTCGACCTCCCAATATGATAAACAAAGTGTTTTCGCCCGACAAAGTAATGTGGTGCTCCATTTAGGTGACAAAAACATTATTTTAAACTAAATATTTACTTTGTGTCATAGCTTATTAACGGTTCAATTTATCGACATAAAGTATATGACAACATTTGTAAAAAATATAAAAAGCTTTCATTAAAAAAAGAAATAGTGACATTATAAATGAACGGTTCTAGAGATATTTATTTATTTATTTATTTATTTATTTATTTATTTATTTATACACGGAATTTTCCATTTTCAATTTCATACAAAACAAATTAATATTACAAGAAATGTAAGATTCTATTAAGTGTATAGGTGATTTCTTAGAACTCAACATCCGCCATCTTTGATTTTCCGCCATTTTGTTTAGCTACCACTTTGAAATGGCAATCATGGTTTTTTGACATCCTAACAAACCTATTTAACTATGGTGAAAAGGAAAATTAGTACCCCCAAATTATAGCATATCCTGAACGATACGAAATTTATGGTTTTAAACAAAGATTTACTACGGTCCGGATCCTAGTACGAGTATTTCTGTGCCGACGGCGGTAAAATGTTATTTTTATAACATAAATTAGTACCCCCAAATTATACCATATCTTCATTTTTGGCTACCTGGCCCATGGACTATTAATACCCACATCTAATATTATTCAACAGCTTTTACTATTGATGTAAATGTATTTATTGTGACTAAAGGTAGTATATAATCCAAGATTATACCGTATAAAAGTTTGGAGGAAGTGACCCGAGACAGGAAGGCTGCCCGTGATCCTGTCTAGAGAGGCAGGCCGAGCAGCATGATGGATGTCGTCCTGCCAGAGATAAGATGGCGGCGGGATGGAAGAGCTTGGCGGGATATGAATTTTAAAATAACCTACAATGGAATCTTGGGAACAATGGAACGGGATAATTTTAGTATATGAATTGACTAAAATATTGTGTAAGATATTATCATCATACTTTAAGATTGTAAGCTAGGGTAAGTAGACTGAATGTTACCTTCTTATTTAAAAACGGAAACTTTTGTTATTGAATTACATTTTTTAACTTGCTTCATCTTATAAATGCATTCCTTTTTTTATATTATGTAACTGTAAATATCCATTGGCTTTTAATACAACTTAATCGAACTTAATCGATATTTTCATCCAAAAAATTCTTTTTTTTATTAGTCGGTTTTATCAAGTTCCCTGTATAATGTTATTCACCAAGTAGGAGAAAGGGTTAGATGTTTTATTGAAACGTCAACGTAGTAAAATTCTTAATGAGTGTTTATTGTTTTCATAATTCTAATCTATTAAAAAATATACCCCCGTCGCAGCAGACCTGCGTACTCAGCGAATTTCCAATGGAATTTCAGATTATTTACTTTCCCCATAAAAACACCATAGGATCGAGTATGTAGGTTTGCTACCATGGGGTGTTGTTAGAAAATCTAAGTTAATCAATAATTGGTGAATGTAAACACAAAATTGTATCAAGCTATGGCAATTTTTTATTCTCCCCATAAATCCCATGGGGGTGAGTATGTAGGTTTGCCGCCATATGGGTTTTCAAAGCAAGTATAAGTTAAACCCTATCTAGATAATGCACATACCAAATTTGATTAAGTTATGTCAATAAATAAACAAGGTATAGGGTTTTCTTGATTTCCCATAAGGATAACATGGAAAACATATTTTTGGATTTTCCCCGTAACCAGTTATGCTAAGATGAAAATTCAAATACCAAATTGTTTGTTTTTTAAGCTCTTTTAAATGGTTTCAGTTAAAATTGATGAATCAAAAAAATTAAGGTCCAAAAATTCCAAAAACCCATTTTTGACCCCTTTGAAACCCCATAAAACCCCGTTCCCATGGTCCGATCATTCTGGTTCGCGAACTCAACCTAGTAGACGCTGGCTTACACCCCTGTATCAAATTTCATCAAAATCGGAGGTTCCGTTCAAAAGTTATCGTGTTCACGGACACACACACACACACACACACACACACATATATATATATATATATAAACATGTACGATACTGAATAAAGAGTCGTAAGAATAAGGGTACGCATGGATATAACTTTTGTGACTTTATTCAGTATCATACGTGGCAAGCATCGCAGTTGTGCCAATCGCTCGATTCGGCTGGGAGATGTGAGGGAAAACTAAAATGTCTCCTTATTAGAGATCTTGCATAGCAAAGTTTTTAATCGTCAAAACTTAACGTATGATGCCTGGAATGGCATTTTTTACGGTGGGTTTTAGAATTTGTTGGTAAATATTATTATTATTACTATTATTATTATTATTGACACCTTTAAAATAATTTTTTTGGTCACACATTAGCTTTATTGCTTATTACTAAAATACATTTTCGTTCCACAAAACGGTAATCCCTTCACTGAATGATACATTTTATGAGTATAAACCCATGTTTTAGCACATAGAGAATTAAATTTTGCCATTTTTGTTTTTTACCGTTTACGAGATACACAGGAAAAGTCGGAAAACACGTTAAAGTACATACAGGGTGTCCAGCTTCAACCTTTACAAACTTTTCCAGGTTATTGCCCACGTCAAAATAAGCAAAAAAGTTCCTGAAAACATATGTCCTAAAATGCTTCGTTAACCCGCTAGCCGCCATTTTGTTTTTTACACTAAATAATTTTTATTTCCGTAACGGATTATTCTATTAAGTTAATATTTGGCATGAACCTTCACCATAACAATGCCCATTTTCAGTAAAACAATTATTTTTTTCCAATGTGTATTTTCAAAATGGCGGCCATTTTAAAATTTTAAACTCAAATATCTAAAAAACGATAAATTTTATAACAATGTTACAAGACACAAAAAAGTTGACAAATTAAATTATCTAACCAGTGATACCAAGTTTGTAAGGATCCAACAACAAATAATGGAGTTATTGTGGTTTTTCTGCGGAAAAACACTGATTTTGCACTATGATTAATGCCAATTTACGTTATTTTAAGAGAAAAATCTCATTAACTCCGTTATTTGTTGTCGGATCCTTACACACTTGACATCAATATTTAATTTGTCAACTTTTTTGTCTCTTGTAACATTTTTTTGTTTAAAATTTTAAAATAACCGCCATTTTGAAAATACACAGTGGAAAAAAATATTTTTTATTGAAAATGGGTATTGTTATAGTGAAGGTTCATACCAAATATTAAGTTAATACAATGATCCGTTACGGAAATAAAATTTATTTGGTGTAAAAAACAAAATGGCGGCTAGCGGGTTAACGAAGCATTTTGGGACATATGTTTACAGGAACTTTTTTGCTTATTTTTACGTGGGCAATAACCTGGAAAAGTTTGTAAAGGTGGAAGCTGGACACCCTGTATATATGCGTAGATTACAACATATGGTAGGGTTTTACGGGATTAAAAAATTCCAATTAACCTCCTGAACAAATTTGGTCCTCTGATATTTCCATGTTATCTATCTAATCAAATAACACAGTTAATTGATAATACAACATAAAATACATTTAAATTCTACAAAACGGTAATCCCTTCACTGAATGTAAATTTTTATTCGTAAAGTAATAATATTAATAATATTAACATTAATTTATATATTGTTTGTTTTTGCAGTGTCATTTAAATGAATAGCTCCCCGTCTTTGTGAATTAACGGACTTTTTTTGTTTTCGTATTATCTACGTAAAGAAATTAGCAGAGAATGAATAAAACAAGATATTCCTCAAACATAGCATATCCAATGTTAATAGTTTACATGATACTATTCAGTCGAAAGTAAACAAACACCTAATAAAACTATTCAACTCTAATCTCTAAATAAACAATATTTAAAACCTTAACATAATAACTAAACAAAGTTCACTGAGAAAGAAAATATATTAACTATTATCGACAATACCACGGCTATGCCTCTTTTAAGTTTGGTATATTCAGCACACAAAATCATTCTAGTTCTGAATACTTAAAGTCGTAGATGTAGTCATAAAGAAGAAATCTAATGTGGGTCAGTAATTTTTACGTGACTATTGGTGTAGGCCTACTCCTTTTTTACAGTGCATTGTCAAATTTGAAAGTTATAATTAAATGTTATCTTAACTCAAAATATCTGCTCAATAACCAGCTGAGTTTATAATAAAAAATATGTTCTGGAACATCTGCTTGATTTCACGTGTGGATATAAAAATCTTCTTCCCATTACAGAAGCATTGAAATTATTTCCAATGGGGCGGAGCATCTGTACCTTTTGATACTTCTGGTATTTTTCTTACGTCCATATGGCCCTCAATCTTTAAAATGAGCCATCATACGTTACCCTATCTTTTTTCTAACTCGAGATATTTTGTTGGGACCGATTCGCTTTTGGAATTACTTAGGCTATTTAGATTCCAATTCTAGAAATTGCTTACTGGTAGTAGTTTTATCCTTTAATAAACCACTATTTACTCAAACATTCAAGATCGCTCAATGGTCGATATACGATCAAAATGTCAGTTGAAAAGGACCCAATTCACCCAATTAATATGAAAATATTTTATAACTGATATTTAAAATATATTTTTAAATATGTTCTACCTGATATGTTAGAATTTGTAACTGTATAATGAGCTAGCGGTACGGTATATTTGTACGTGTGTTTGTATTTATGTATGTATGCACACGTATCTCAAAAACATGTCAAATATTTTAATCAAACTTGACAAAAAAATTTATTTTAAGATTAAAATAAGGTGTAATTTGGGAACTATGCGAATCTGGTAAGTGTGCGCATCACGATGTGCGGTTTTGAAGAATAGTTACCGACAGTCAATCAGTGCTGGAACCTAGCGGACAGTTGTAGAAGTAAGGGCGAAAACACTCTTTGCCGCTAGTCTCAAGGTCAGTAAAGCTCAGTAGCGTATGTAAATCGATGTCATCGTTGCCATTTTCATGGTCTTAAATTTTAGAATTAAATCAACCTTAAATATTTAAAGTTTTAAAATCGTTGTTAGTGATGGTTCAGAGAATATAAACATCTACATAGTGTTAGCTGAAAATGAATACTTTTAGGAATAAATAAAATGTAGATAATAAAAATCCTCGGTATGCGATCGAATAACTGTGCACAGCTGTGCATACAATTACCCCTCATGTGTTTTAACGTTAATTCCATTCCGATTTTTTTCTCTCGTTTCATATGACAAGCAAATATGTAACAAGACCAATAAATGCTCGTACTAAGCTTTAAATGAAGTGTGTAATGAGATGTTAGCCAACTTGAAGAAAATCTAAGAGAATCAACTTTAAATAAGTAACTGCGTTTGTTGAGCACCAGCACTTTACTCTGTATGTGGGGATGTCGGCAAGTGATGCACAGGCTTGTATTTTGTAAAGTGATATTCATCTTCTTGAATGTCTGGTATATATATTTAATAAGTGATATGTTTTTTTTACAAGCAGGAATTTCTCCTACAATCTACAACAGTAAAAGTTTCGGACGGCCTTAAATTTTGGGTACGCTGACCTTATCAACCAGTGAGAATTAGCCTTGAAGTAGCGCGCCTGCAAAGTACCATACCCCCGTCGATCTTAAATGCATTGCAGCTTGCCTCGCAGCTTTGAAGGCATTAATGAAATACCGTTTGTGCGGGACCTACGATAATTCAGAGCCGGCATATCCCCACCACTAGCGACGTGGCAAGAGCGACTTTAACATGAGCTATTATAACGTTTAGCAATACAACTGCTTTGCGCGCTCATCGCCCTCTAATATTTTGACTTTCAACATTTCGAGTGGTATCATCGTTTTCCTCAACTCAACCTCTATTGATGTATGTGAAATCCAGCGACCTATGTTCAATAATATGGGAATAAATCTTCAATGTTTCCGACGAAACCAATAGATGAAAAAGTTTTCACAACCTGTTAAAGATATTATATTTTATTTTACAAATACGCTAGGGAGACCTATTCTGCTTCGCAGTATTTGAGCTATGCAGTACAATAATAGGCAATTGTATTTTCATTTGGTTTAGCGTATATATTTCATATCAATACCCAAATTGTAAACAAATGAAATAATATAAGTTGGCAGTACATTTCTTATTATGAAATAAAACAAACTGAATAATATGTAATACCAATAAAAAATCTGCCCATCACAATTCTTCTTTTCAAACGATGCTGGTTGTCCTTCAAACTCAGGTTCAATATTACTCTTTAAGTTATCAAACTACACTAGAGAGAACTATGCTAGAGTGTGCATGTCAGAGATATCAACGTCCAGCAAAACAGGGCTATGAGAGCCATTACTGGTACACTCATGGCAACCCCCGTCCCCTGGCTCTCGGTCATGTGTAATATCGCTCCACCTGAAACCAGACTAGGATGCACTCATTAGGGAATATACTAAGATCTTATCTGCTCCAAAGCACTAAAGCGTGGGGTTTAATTTGATTTTAAAATTAGCATAAAATAATCAAATAATCAAAATAATCAAATGTTGTTGCTAGGGTTTAACTTAGTTTTAAAAACTTACCTGAGTTTGATCCTTATTTAAACCAAATTCCAACGATATGCATTATGCTAACGTATAAACCTTTAATTTATTATGGATGGCAAAATCCATTTAAACGGAAATCGTACTCATAAACGCGTTTCTGAGGTAGGAATAGAGTTATTTTGTTAAGTCTACATAAATTATTGTGTCTGTTATATGTCCAACAGTGTTATATGTTTTTATCGTTGTTAATTCCATGCAAATTACACTTATGTGTTTTATGTGTGTTCAATTTACTATCCACCGTGGAAATTGAGTAAAGGAAAAAGTAGGGGACGCCGGGGCTAGTTGGGTACACTTTTGGCCCAAGAATTTTCTAATTTTTTGTATGCATGATTGAAAAAAAAAACTAAAAATACCTATGAGTAAAGGGTCTTATTGTCTACATTAAGAACTGAAGTTTACTTGCTATTTTTTTAAAGTATCTTGGGAATAAAAAAATCCCTTAGCAATACAAGTGTACCAACTAGCCCCATATGCGGGGCTAAATGGTACACAGGCCGGGGCACGTTGGTACACTAATATTAAAGATTTCAGGTAAACAAAAACAAGATAATATTTCAATGTACAAAACTTTATTTGTAACTTTACAGTGTATTAATAAAATACTTAAATTTAAGGCTTCAAAATTGACAGGCTCTCTTGCATCAGAGAGATATATATTGCTGTCCGGTTGTCAGTCACTGAAATCTGCATTTCAACTTCCGGAGCTGCGAACGCATAGTATCTTGAAAAAAGAACAAAACAGGTTGTAGGATGGATAAGTTAATTAATAATTATCTAATAATTTTTAAATTATTAATCTAATTTCATTGTTTAATAATTTCTATTTTTCAAATATTTTCCAACTGAATTATTTTAATCAATTGGAGTTTTCTAAATTCTGAACCAATATTTTACCAGCTTTCCCCATTTGACTTTCTAAGACATAAAGGCTACCTCAAGTAACACTTTTCTAATAGCGAATTGTTTTGTAAAAAGGAGAGAAATACATGTATTATTAGGCTACTTAAATGTAGATAAATTGATTCATACCAGGTTCCATTTCGTCTACATTTTCGTTGGTCGCTCTCGCAGCATCTAATCAGCATTTTTTTTTTTCGATATCGTTGTAGAGTGTTTAGAGGTATTTCATAATGTTTTGCAGCGCCTTTCAAAGTCATGGTCCCAGAAGTAACTCTATTTACTGGTTTTTCATTAAATAGTAATAGTCATTTAATGAAAGTAATCCCACGAGTGGTTTTTCATTTGTAATTCCTCGCCATATTGTAAAAATGGTAAAAAACTGTCATACTTTTTAAAATTATATTCAATAACAATTATCAATATTTTGTTTGTCTTCGAAAGTAGGCCTACTATTATGTCAACTGCTAATGGGTTTTGTTAAATTATAAGCTTCCCAATTTTTATACATAAAGCTCTTATATTTGCGCCGTTGTATTAAATTAAGTCCATTTTCGTATGATAATTTATCATAAATATCCTGTTTTAGGCGAAATTTAAATTAATGTTTTGAATAAAATCACTACGGGGCTAGTTGGTACACCGTACCAACTAGCATTTGGTAGCTAGTTGGTACGGTGTACCAACTAGCCCCGTCACTTGTGTACCCAACTAGCCCCGTTACCATATTTTTTACTTAACGTGCCATGCAGCTTGTGTTTTTAGAGATAAAATTAGTTGATATACAGCAAAGTGTAGCCAATTAAATAATCTATAAGACTATACTACAGTGCATACCCTACTATAAATAGGTATTGATTTTTAATTGACAAACTAGAACATATAAAAGTTACTCACCAGCAAGAAAAACAAAAAACATCACTTCCTTCCCTCAATAAGAGCGACAATCGACTGAAAATTCATGGAGTGGATGGGTGGGCGGTTACATACGAACTCTGCAAGTTTTAACTGGCCAACTTAATCCGTTTGCTCAAAATGGCGGGTGTACCAACTAGCCCCTGTACCCAACTAGCCCCGGTCTCCACTACTGATGAGCTCCGTATAAGCCAGTCAGAGGCGGATTTGGAAATTTGCCGCCCCTGGGCTACTCAAAAAGTGCCGCCCCCTCCCCCAACCATAAATTCGTAATTTATATCTACAATTATTGTCCCAATTCCTATGCTATTTCGACAGGAGGGGACATAAAAAGCTGAGAATAGTGATTATACAGAATTTAAAATTTAAAAACTTGAAATCAAACATTTTGCTTTGAGATGCAAGAACTACTAAAATGTGGCTCAAAGCATGGCTATTAGCGTTTGACTGGTTCTTTGACCAATCTGAGACACAATTACAAGTGCCGTTGCAAACAGTCAAAAACTAGCATTTGTGCGCATGCATAGTTCACGGCCGGTGGAATAGGGCTTAATACTGTGACCTTCGTTCCCAGTCCCGGTAGATTTTTTGAGGTTTGTTAGACACGTCTGAGTGTAGCAATAATAAATTGGCATAATGATTTCAATATTATTTTAGATACAAAACCATTTAGGCCTACTACAGTACTTAAAATGAAGCATTATATAAAGTGCAATAGCTAAATTCCATGGGCGCCGACTTTCAAAAATTATTGGGGGGGGGCTCGAAGAAACTAGGAGAAATTTGATAATCCCCCTATTAAAATTTTCTTAATAATTGATACCACATAATTTTAATTCATATAAACTTTGTTTTAACTTATATTATAACAGTGTTTTATGTATTAAAAACAACGAACTATCGTTTGCTAATAATAACCCTATAGTACGTCATTACATCCAAAATCAAATTCTTTTATTTGTAACTTTGTCCACCGAATGCCGTTTTAGTGTAGGCCGACATAGTCAATGGGTTTGCCTTGTAGGTTAACCTCAAATATTATGTTTTGAGTTGTAAGTTCTAAGGGTAGACAAGAAATTAAGTAATAATATAATCTTACTGCTTACCGTCAAACACGATCCAAATTATGTCCTTGTACGACGGCCGTTTCGGAGATTACTCTATCGACGGGTACACGTCGCAGCACACTAAACTATGTCATTATTTAAAATTGGCTTATCTTTCGCTGCGTCAGTTCGAATAAAAATAAACACAAAACACATATTACAATTAACACGACACGAACAATACATGGAGCACGTGCACGGCTGTAGACGACAGGCGTGCACGTGCTCCATGTATTGTTCGTGTCGTGTTAATTGTAATATGTGTTTTGTGTTTATTTTTATTCGAACTGACGCAGCGAAAGCTAAGACAATTTTAAATAATGACATAGTTTAGTGTGCTGCGACGTGTACCCGTCGATGGAGTAATCTCCGAAACGGCCGTCGTACAAGGACATAATTTGGATCGTGTTTGACGGTAAGCAGTAAGATTATATTATTATATCTGCACACGATTCGCCACACTTGAGAATATAAATTAAGTAATTAGATGATAAAACTCAAATTGGTGTCTGGTAGACTAGCAGCATTAGTCCATTTTAGAACAATTTGATTTATAAAAGAAATTGACTCAAAGTTTCATGCTTAGCAAAAAGCTATCACATGGCTGAATAAAATCGTCCAACAAAAAGGTTTTTGGTATAATTTAGGTCATAATACTATTTATTACTCATAATACTACAAAGCATTCTTACGCAAAGATACTTTAGAAAAAAACTAAAATGACGTTACTTATAAATATCATTTTTAAACAATTAAAACCTCTACATGATAAATCAAAATACGAAATCTGTCCCCAGTTGGCTTTTTAAGATCTGGGGAAAATTACTTCTAAAACTTCCTAAGCCTGAGGTAAACTTTATTAGAAAATGTTGAGAATTTTTAAAATCAGTTTAATTTATTTATTTGTTTTTTTTTTTTTTTTTTTTTTGATTTGGTATAGTATGTTATGAAGTTTTCCTTTCAGTACTAATATTGAAACCTTTGTTTCTATAAACAACTCTAGCTACATTTATTAAGTTAACGCTGTTACATTATTTCTGGCATTTTTAAAGGTACAGAACTTATAAATAAAATAATTAATAAAAAAGAAAAGATTGACATAAAACATGGACGATGGAACCATTGATTTTGTATATAAAGTTTGTATATAAAGATTTTGTACAGTATTTATAGTCAATGAGAGAACTTAAAGTAGGCCTATATCTTGCAGTCTTCATTTTGTTCACCCTTAAAATTTTATAAAATAACCTTAGTTAAAAACAATTTACAATATTAATTTGACTTTCTTAGCCTTATTCAATTAACGGTCACGTTCACTATCAATAATCGGAGGTAATTATGATCGGAATTCGGTCCACTGGTTGGTGCATCTCCATTTACGACTACCGTGGTCGTCGTCAAGGAGTAAATGGCGTGCAAAAAGCCTTTAAAAAGGTATCGGTTATCGATGGGTAAACCCCGAACACACCAATTAGTGTGCGTGAATGCGACCAATTTTTACATGAGGACAAAATCAGGTAACCGAATACGATTGTCGAATCGTAGGCAGTAGGCTTATTCTTATAGATTCCTTGAATCGAACTAAAATGCCTTGCCATGCGTTTTACAACTGTAAAAAACTAGTACTTTTAGGTTACGGCGCTTTACATGTCATTTACTGATTGCCACATTTAGTAGCATTGATAAGCAAGCCCGAAGTGAAGCCCCGAAACAGCAGGATAAAGTTTGAAATTTCTGCCAAACAATGATAATCTGGACATAGAGAATTCCGTGAAAACAAAACTTGGAATAAAGAAATTGAATAAGAAAAAACGCTCGGGCAGTTACTTGTTCTCGAACAATACAAAGGAAATACCGTAATATCCATGGGTGTTTTAATTATTGTACTTCAAAGGGGATTTTTATTTAGTGGGGATATACTATTTAATTTTCTAAAATGTATTAAAATACAAAGAGGTGTTATAATTTATAAAATGCCAGTTTTACAAAACCCTTTACACTAAATCACGGCAGCCGAACGGAAATTTTAACTTGACTTCTTTTGGTCTGGAGGGGCTGAGCCCCCCCCCCCCCCCCGTAGGAAATGTTGGGGGGGCTCGAGCCCATCGGGCCCCATGGAGTCGGCGCCAGTGTAAATTACGACTATTTGTGTGTTTTCCCGTTAAATTTCGAAGTAACAATAGTGTCAATGGCAGTATCAAGTATCACTGCCACATAACCTGACATAACCTCAAATCACCCATCCCGAATGCACTGGTGTAGCTCCAGCTTGGCGGTGGCGGATGTATATACGCGGGGAGAGGGAGGGGGTGGCTAGATGGCGGATGGTTCCTTTGCGCTGACGACGCGACGCGAGGATCGCTACCGTGACAAATCAACGTAGTGCTCATTTCTCCCAGCTCCTTTTTAAAGCTTTTTAATGACCCCTTGCGCTAAGATATTATGATCTCGCTTAGAAAATAGTCACTCTCGGTTCTAAAAGTTTTCTGTACAATTCTTCCAAAAAATTTCCGTCTCCAATAAATTGAGTTTTTTCCTTCATTTGAAGCCTAAAAAATGCCGTGTTTTAAAATTTGCCGCCCCCCGAATTCTGCTGCCCTGGGCTATAGCCCTTTTAGCCCATATGTAAATACACCCCTGAAGCCAGTGTTAATATGTTGGCTGCAGCTTAAAGGTTAATCTGTTACCTTAGTTATAAGCAAACCTTACACACCTCCAGATGTTAGCTATACAAGTAATACGTAACACTTTTAATGCAAGTTTACATTAAATATCATCATTTTTGAAAATCACATAACATATAACTATGCAAAAATTTACAATAATATACCTATTGAAATTAAAAATATAAATACAGACCTAATGACGTTTAAGAAGAAATTAAGAAGTTATATTACTGACAAGTGTATTTATTCCATGGAAGAATTTTACGGAACAAAATGATGAATTTAAAATTATTTTTAGATATTATATAAGTTCATGTTGTATAGGCTAATGCAATTTTTAATTGTCAGCCAAATAAATCATTATTATTATTATATATATTTACATCACATTATCAACACATTTACATCAAATATGTTCATATGAAAAATGCAACCAACCCGAATACAAATGGATACAGCCGAGGCATATGATACAGCATTGTCTAAAAAAGTTAGCAATCTAATTTCACAGTAAAATATTTTTAATTAGTAATACAATGCGATGAATTAATACGTTGACAACATTTTGAAGCCAGGCTTAAAGGAGAAACAGTAGCTTAGATTATGAAGATCTTTAAAATAATGCAATTAATTATTTTAGCCTAGCCTACTTAGTTAGAAACAAAAATTAATAAAGACAGGAATTGGTTTTGTTATTTATAAAGTTATTTTCTTTTATGCCCTTGAGTTACTAAGTTTTTGAATTATATATAAATGGTATATTAATGGATATTTTGTCTTTAACACGTTGTTAGATTGTAAATCCACGTTTACACCGGAGTTGGAGACCGGAGTTGCAGACTTTTATCGGCAATCTCGATTGCAGACGCTAGTTGCAGACAGAAGTTTGCAACTTGTACTTGCAACTGTACACAGTTTGCTTCTGCAACCGCAACCTGCAACCGAGCCATAAGTCAGTGTGTATAATGCCGATTGGTGGGAAAGGAAGTGACGTAGCGACGTAGCCGATGGGCGGGAGGGGTGGCGGGGTTAGTTGCCGACTCAAGTTGCCGATCAAATAGGCACTGCAACTCGGGTTGCCGACCGGGGTTGGCAACCGCCTTTGATCTTTACCCGACTCCGGTCGGAAAACCAAAATTCGGTCTCCGACTCGAAAATTCGGTTTGCAACTCCGGTCGGCAACGCGAGTTGCAGTTGTTTTAGTGCGTCGCAATCGAGATTGCCGATAAAAGTCTGCAACTCCGGTCTCCAACTCCGGTGTAAAAGCGGCTTAATTGTCTTTGAAACCTTTGGAAACAAATGATTCAACATCCTCTCTCACACAAGCAATCCTCCCTTCAAACTAACGCAATGGAAGGTGGAGGCCAACAATATTGACTTCCCTACTGAAAATTAGCCATCCAAAGCTTAGTGTAGCCTAAGTATCCATATTAAACATTAAAAGAATTAAAATGAAATAGGAAGAAGGCCACATGAACTATTTGGTCACATGGTGTGCAGCTCGGGAAAGGTTCTGCCAGCCGCGTATTACTGTAAATTTTATTTCAATAAGTGTTTACAATAATTGTTTTTTCTATAGTTTTCTTGTGTTGTAGGAACGTAGCTCAGGTAGCAAGAGCAGGTCCAGTCCGAGGGGCACCGGCCTGGGTGGGGCGCAGATTAAAATTACAGTGTTATTTAATAGTTGCAAAAATTAATGCCTTAACAACCGTGTAGCCTATAATTCGGTAGTGTGTGTCAAAACACCGCTAAAGGTCTGGGACACACGGGGCGGCTAAACTCCCGGAAATCTGTTACGTTTTTCAGCCGCCAGCTGTATTTAGAGTGTCCGAATACAAGACAACAGCGAAACAGCCGGACCTGGCGAGACTACCATGTTACAATACTCATTATGTTAAATTTATTATCATTAGAAATTATGCTGTGTGCAATCAAGAAAGTGTCTTTGTTCTGTCATAAAACATAAGGAAAAGGGTAGCCGAAAGGAGAGTCCGGGCTTTAGAAATGTTATAGTATTGGTGTCTTTACATGTTAGCACCTGGGGGCCGAGCGTTTTCCCAAACTCAAACGGTATTATTTTTTATATTAATATCAGTTACAGACAGTGCGCTAAAATAACAAGTGCCAAAATGATTGTTCAAGACCAAGCCGAGCTTGTTCTCACTCGCCTTTCAGACTGTTTCATCGGCCTACGGAGTATTTGTTGAACCACATATTGAATATGTAACACGGTGAATCTAATTACCTATTTGACTAACAGCTAATTTCATAAAAGTTATTAATTGTTTTAAAATTAAATTGCAAATTCTACAAACTGAATAATTGTTTTATACTTTTACAGCTATTTTTTAAACTTTTATTTGTGCCAATATTCATAACTGGCAATACCAAGCATATATCTTAAACCATTTTTGTTATAGCACAATTTTATACTCAATGAAAATGAAGAACCAAATAGTTAGTGAAGACCTGTCAGTCTGTCAAATAATTTTTGGGACAAAGTGTTACTAGGGAGCAGGTAGAGGGTTGGACTCTGAGGAATTTAGACAAAATGTTACTGGGATAAATTGTTACCTGGGACAAAATGTTACGACACGAAATGAACGTCTTTTCCAAAGAATTATTTTGAAGCATATCCTAAAACAGAACCCCTTCAACAGTAAAACTGGCTGTAATAATAGCTAATAAACACATCACCATAAAAATAAAATCTCTATTTAAAATTGATTTTATGCAGAGAATTGCAGTTTCGAATAATATAACCCTCTATCTGGTTAGCGGTGAAATTAGTTGCTCGCAAACAGGACTGTAGAGAGATTTCTACAGTACAAAGAAAAAAAAATCTCTTCATAGTTCTGGATCGCAACCCCGTTTTCCAGTGGCGAGCAGCGAAATTTACCTGTCCTATCATTCAAGTTTATGGAATGTCTTTATTTATTATAAATTACTTTTTAACGTGCATTTTAAAGACGAGTTGTAGAATTTGCTGTATTTTATATTCTGTACTTATCTATTGTATTTTTATTTTCTAATACAATGGTTACAGTTTTCAAATATTTATGCTTAGCATAAAAATTCTCTGAGATTGTGAAACTTACTTCCTGAATCGGATTTCAATATTAAACACAAAAATAACTAATTTGCTAATTGAAATTAACGTAGACTACCACAGAATATATTCTAAAAGACTTCAAAGTTACTGCTTACAAAAAATAAGTCAAATCTCTTACAAAGGATCGATTGACTAAAAACCATTGGACCGTTTGCCATGAAACTTATTATAAAATTTCATGGGGAAGGTTTGTAAGCCATTAGTTCTTGTATAGCCTTCAGGGCTTAGCTCCAGGACCGTCATAAACGTACATATTGCCAGGGTTTAACCTTAAACTCTTTCAGCTGTTGTCATGGAAACAATCAAACAAATTTTCAGGTTGGTGTTCCAAAGCATGTCGGGTATCAGCTAGTGGTTTACAAAGGATAACGACATAATCCTTCATAACCGCTATGATCCACGCTGCTGTAACACTTAACGACTCTATTTGCTCGCTCGCTCATCTTATTGTCCTAGATTGGGAACGGATGAGATGCGAGGTAAACTCCCGATGCATAATTGTCAAGTCGGCAGGTGGTTAGCTCTCGATGCGATGAATGACGGGTGATAAAATGTGCTTCCCTTCCGGTCCGCTCCTCACCTCCGGCGTGAAACGGCGCGCGACCCAAGGTCAAGGTCGCTTGGTGGCTGTGGTGGGGGCGCGGCGGCGGCTTGGGCCCTCGGTCTATAACTGGACCGTGCATTCAATGGGCGAAAATCGTGGACGTCTCAGGACCATTGGGTGGCAAAAAGCAGCGGATCCGAGCGACGGAAACCAAAACAACGCTTCAATAAACCTGCATTTTTACCAATTACATAAATACGTTAACTTTATATTAAAATTTTCTGCTTGAAATGGTGATTCTTACAGTATTTAATAGATTAAGAAAAGGTTTTGTAAATAATAATAATACATTGTTTAATCAAACTTACTTTTAATTCAATTCAGTGATGACATAAAAAAGTAAGATGCGGGAAAGTTTTTAATTTTTTGGCCAAATAAAAACTGTCAGCGGGAGTATTGTAGCTAATATTCTGAATTTTATTTTTTATCTCAAGCATTTCTTCGTGAGACCAGCAAATGTCGTTGTACAAATTATTTTATAGAGCGTTTGAGGATTTCGTGGAAGCGCGCGCGAGTATCTCGCATCTCTTTGTTATGATATGAGCTGATATCACGGTACAGTTTTTTACAACAGGAAGTAACATATTTCAGAATGCTACAAATTGGTGTTTGAAGAGATTAATGCGTGGTAGAATAAAAGACTTTAAACACTCATGTACTGTTTATTTACAATCCCTGTTAAACATGACTAAATAAAATTAACTTGTTTAGTTTTGTTTCGTTCCTGTAGATACATTCGCTGGATGGGGCAGATACTTTCTTAGCCAATCATGGAGACGAATTTCAAAACTTAAAACTTATCATCTTAATTAATTTTATACAATGAGGGTCAACCCCACATTCCTCTACTGATGGATGTTTAAAAAAAAACCTTGTCCCAGTTAATTGCAAGTAAGCAATGCTATCTTGTTTACAAAATTCATAAATATTTGCGTTTGGTTACAATTGTTAACAATTGAGTCTAAAGCTTTGACAATGAGCAATACATCTTTACTTACTTTTAAGAGTAGCCACATTTACAAAGTCAACGTACGCTACCTTTCATATTTACTATAATCTCTTAACAAAATTACATTTAAACAATGTAGACATGACAATTTCGATTGCAATTTGCTGGCAATAAATTTATATATGTAATATAAAACATGTTCTTTAAAATATATTAAAAATATTACTATGTTGTTTAGAACTAAAATTATATAAAAGCTCACCCGAAAAATGACATTTGGTCTTTGTTCTGTCCGTCAGCTCGGTTAGTGCAATTAAATGAACAAGATTTTACCATAGCTAAAAAACTATTAGCCATAACTAAAAACTGATCACTGACAGCAACTACATCCTCTCTTCACTGTCTCCTAAACACTGACAGATTTTTTTTTATTTTTAACAGACGATAGGATTTATTTATAGCATGGAATATGTTTTTATTAAATTATCATTGTTAGGAATTAAAGTGTATTGCATGTAAAAAAACGTGCGTATTTTTGGACAAAAGATTTCTTCACTTGTTGAAAAAATGGTATCAACTGTTTCAAACATTGTACTCAACAATTATTGTAAGATAACACCAGGCAGTGCAGTTATTCACAAGAAAGCTAGAAAATTTAAAATATTGTCATAGGCTTAAAGTTTAACTTTGAGAAATTAACTAATGCGAAGTTTGTTATAATTTACATTCAAAGTGTACTGATTTATATATTACTCATTGATTTACAGTAGACTCCCTCTTAACCGGCTACCTTTTAACCGGTCTCCGCTTTAACCGGCCTACCCTGACACAAAATAACATCTTTTTAACCGGCCATTTTTTATCTCAACATCGCTTTAATCGGCCGCGTTTCGCCGGAAACTAAGTTTTCTTATCTAATGTACCATTCAATTCAACTTTATTTCATATTGACGTTCTCAAACCAATTACACTATAACGTCCTGGACGGAAGTGACTGCCACCGGATGTCATTGCGTTTGGACCTAGTATCCAGTAGGCCTAGACCACAATAAAGAAACAAATTATTATTAGTATAGATTTGTTGTGGATTTCATGGGTGGTGGATATTAGCTATAAATTATATACAGTAATGCATTTAAGATTGTTTTTGAAGTAATAATTATATTTAGGTCATATAAAATTGTGGGATGGCGTTCTTAAACGAACATCGGTAATTCATTATCCGGCCGCGGCCTGGTCCCGAGGTGGCCGGTTAAGAGGGAGTCTACTGTAATACGTTTATTTTCTACATAACGCCTAGGCGTTTTATTATTTTCCGCAGTTGCAAGACTCCTTTTACATGTAGTAATTTTTTTTTCACGAGATACACGGGAAAAGTCGGAAAACACGTTAAATTACATACATGCGTAGATTACATCATATGGTAGGTTTTTATGGTATTAAAAAATTCCAATTAACCTCCTGAACAAATTTGGTCCTTTGATATTTCATCGTATCTAATCAAATAAGACAGTTAATTGATAATACATCATAAAATACATTTTATTCTATAAAACGGTAATCCCTTCACTGAAAGTTTCATCTTATGACTCTAAACCCATGTTGTAGCACACGGAGAATCTAATTTTGCCATTTTCAGAGTTTCGATTTTTTACCGTTCTCGAGATACACGGGAAAAGTCGGAAAACACGTTAAATTACATACATGCGTAGATTACGTCATATGGTAGGTTTTTATGGTATTAAAAAATTCCAATTAACCTCCTGAACAAATTAGGTCCTTTGATATTTCATCGTATCTAATCAAATAAGACAGTTAATTGATAATACATCATAAAATACATTTTATTCTATAAAACGGTAATCCCTTCACTGAAAGTTTTATCTTATGACTCTAAACCCATGTTGTAGCACACGGAGAATCTAATTTTGCCATTTTCAGAGTTTCGATTTTTTACCGTTCTCGAGATACACGGGAAAAGTCGGAAAACACGTTAAATTACATACATGCGTAGATTACGACATATGGTAGGTTTTTACGGTATTAAAAAATTCCAATTAACCTCCTGAACAAATTAGGTCCTTTGATATTTCATCGTATCTAATCAAATAAGACAGTTAATTGATAATACATCATAAAATACATTTTATTCTATAAAACGGTAATCCCTTCACTGAAAGTTTCATCTTATGACTCTAAACCCATGTTGTAGCACACGGAGAATCTAATTTTGCCATTTTCAGAGTTTCGATTTTTTACCGTTCTCGAGATACACGGGAAAAGTCGGAAAACACGTTAAATTGCATACATGCGTAGATTACATCATATGGTAGGTTTTTATGGTATTAAAAAATTCCAATTAACCTTCTGAACAAATTTGGTCCTTTGATATTTCATCGTATCTAATCAAATAAGACAGTTAATTGATAATACATCATAAAATACATTTTATTCTATAAAACGGTAATCCCTTCACTGAAAGTTTCATCTTATGACTCTAAACCCATGTTGTAGCACACGGAGAATCTAATTTTGCCATTTTCAGAGTTTTGATTTTTTACCGTTCTCGAGATACACGGGAAAAGTCGGAAAACACGTTAAATTACATATGTGTGTAGATTACGACATATGGTAGGTTTTTATGGTATTAAAAAATTCCAATTAACCTCCTGAACAAATTAGGTCCTTTGATATTTCATCGTATCTAATCAAATAAGACAGTTAATTGATAATACATCATAAAATACATTTTATTCTATAAAACGGTAATCCCTTCACTGAAAGTTTCATCTTATGACTCTAAACCCATGTTGTAGCACACGGAGAATCTAATTTTGCCATTTTCAGAGTTTCGATTTTTTACCGTTCTCGAGATACACGGGAAAAGTCGGAAAACACGTTAAATTACATACATGCGTAGATTACATCATATGGTAGGTTTTTATGGTATTACAAAATTCCAATTAACCTCCTGAACAAATTTGGTCCTTTGATATTTCATCGTATCTAATCAAATAAGACAGTTAATTGATAATACATCATAAAATACATTTTATTCTATAAAACGGTAATCCCTTCACTGAAAGTTTCATCTTATGACTCTAAAACCATGTTGTAGCACACGGAGAATCTAATTTTGCCATTTTCAGAGTTTCGATTTTTTACCGTTCTCGAGATACACGGGAAAAGTCGGAAAACACGTTAAATTACATACATGCGTAGATTACGTCATATGGTAGGTTTTTATGGTATTAAAAAATTCCAATTAACCTCCTGAACAAATTAGGTCCTTTGATATTTCATCGTATCTAATCAAATAAGACAGTTAATTAATAATACATCATAAAATACTTTTATTCTATAAAACGGTAATCCCTTCACTGAAAGTTTCATCTTATGACTCTAAACCCATGTTGTAGCACACGGAGAATCTAATTTTGCCATTTTCAGAGTTTCGATTTTTTACCGTTCTCGAGATACACGGGAAAAGTCGGAAAACACGTTAAATTACATACATGCGTAGATTACGACATATGGTAGGTTTTTATGGTATTAAAAAATTCCAATTAACCTCCTGAACAAATTTGGTCCTTTGATATTTCATCGTATTTAATCAAATAAGACAGTTAATTGATAATACATCATAAAATACATTTTATTCCATAAAACGGTAATCCCTTCACTGAAAGTTTCATCTTATGACTCTAAACCCATGTTGTAGCACACGGAGAATCTAATTTTGCCATTTTCAGAGTTTCGATTTTTTACCGTTCTCGAGATACACGGGAAAAGTCGGAAAACACGTTAAATTACATACATGCGTAGATTACGACATATGGTAGGTTTTTACGGTATTAAAAAATTCCATTTAACCTCCTGAACAAATTAGGTCCTTTGATATTTCATCGTATCTAATCAAATAAGACAGTTAATTGATAATACATCATAAAATACATTTTATTCTATAAAACGGTAATCCCTTCACTGAAAGTTTCATCTTATGACTCTAAACCCATGTTGTAGCACACGGAGAATCTAATTTTGCCATTTTCAGAGTTTCGATTTTTTACCGTTCTCGAGATACACGGGAAAAGTCGGAAAACACGTTAAATTACATACATGCGTAGATTACATCATATGGTAGGTTTTTATGGTATTAAAAAATTCCAATTAACCTTCTGAACAAATTTGGTCCTTTGATATTTCATCGTATCTAATCAAATAAGACAGTTAATTGATAATACATCATAAAATACATTTTATTCTATAAAACGGTAATCCCTTCACTGAAAGTTTCATCTTATGACTCTAAACCCATGTTGTAGCACACGGAGAATCTAATTTTGCCATTTTCAGAGTTTTGATTTTTTACCGTTCTCGAGATACACGGGAAAAGTCGGAAAACACGTTAAATTACATATGTGTGTAGATTACGACATATGGTAGGTTTTTATGGTATTAAAAAATTCCAATTAACCTCCTGAACAAATTAGGTCCTTTGATATTTCATCGTATCTAATCAAATAAGACAGTTAATTGATAATACATCATAAAATACATTTTATTCTATAAAACGGTAATCCCTTCACTGAAAGTTTCATCTTATGACTCTAAACCCATGTTGTAGCACACGGAGAATCTAATTTTGCCATTTTCAGAGTTTCGATTTTTTACCGTTCTCGAGATACACGGGAAAAGTCGGAAAACACGTTAAATTACATACATGCGTAGATTACATCATATGGTAGGTTTTTATGGTATTACAAAATTCCAATTAACCTCCTGAACAAATTTGGTCCTTTGATATTTCATCGTATCTAATCAAATAAGACAGTTAATTGATAATACATCATAAAATACATTTTATTCTATAAAACGGTAATCCCTTCACTGAAAGTTTCATCTTATGACTCTAAACCCATGTTGTAGCACACGGAGAATCTAATTTTGCCATTTTCAGAGTTTCGATTTTTTACCGTTCTCGAGATACACGGGAAAAGTCGGAAAACACGTTAAATTACATACATGCGTAGATTACGTCATATGGTAGGTTTTTATGGTATTAAAAAATTCCAATTAACCTCCTGAACAAATTAGGTCCTTTGATATTTCATCGTATCTAATCAAATAAGACAGTTAATTGATAATACATCATAAAATACATTTTATTCTATAAAACGGTAATCCCTTCACTGAAAGTTTTATCTTATGACTCTAAACCCATGTTGTAGCACACGGAGAATCTAATTTTGCCATTTTCAGAGTTTCGATTTTTTACCGTTCTCGAGATACACGGGAAAAGTCGGAAAACACGTTACATTACATACATGCGTAGATTACGACATATGGTAGGTTTTTACGGTATTAAAAAATTCCAATTAACCTCCTGAACAAATTAGGTCCTTTGATATTTCATCGTATCTAATCAAATAAGACAGTTAATTGATAATACATCATAAAATACATTTTATTCTATAAAACGGTAATCCCTTCACTGAAAGTTTCATCTTATGACTCTAAACCCATGTTGTAGCACACGGAGAATCTAATTTTGCCATTTTCAGAGTTTCGATTTTTTACCGTTCTCGAGATACACGGGAAAAGTCGGAAAACACGTTAAATTACATACATGCGTAGATTACATCATATGGTAGGTTTTTATGGTATTAAAAAATTCCAATTAACCTTCTGAACAAATTTGGTCCTTTGATATTTCATCGTATCTAATCAAATAAGACAGTTAATTGATAATACATCATAAAATACATTTTATTCTATAAAACGGTAATCCCTTCACTGAAAGTTTCATCTTATGACTCTAAACCCATGTTGTAGCACACGGAGAATCTAATTTTGCCATTTTCAGAGTTTTGATTTTTTACCGTTCTCGAGATACACGGGAAAAGTCGGAAAACACGTTAAATTACATATGTGTGTAGATTACGACATATGGTAGGTTTTTATGGTATTAAAAAATTCCAATTAACCTCCTGAACAAATTAGGTCCTTTGATATTTCATCGTATCTAATCAAATAAGACAGTTAATTGATAATACATCATAAAATACATTTTATTCTATAAAACGGTAATCCCTTCACTGAAAGTTTCATCTTATGACTCTAAACCCATGTTGTAGCACACGGAGAATCTAATTTTGCCATTTTCAGAGTTTCGATTTTTTACCGTTCTCGAGATACACGGGAAAAGTCGGAAAACACGTTAAATTACATACATGCGTAGATTACATCATATGGTAGGTTTTTATGGTATTACAAAATTCCAATTAACCTCCTGAACAAATTTGGTCCTTTGATATTTCATCGTATCTAATCAAATAAGACAGTTAATTGATAATACATCATAAAATACATTTTATTCTATAAAACGGTAATCCCTTCACTGAAAGTTTCATCTTATGACTCTAAACCCATGTTGTAGCACACGGAGAATCTAATTTTGCCATTTTCAGAGTTTCGATTTTTTACCGTTCTCGAGATACACGGGAAAAGTCGGAAAACACGTTAAATTACATACATGCGTCGATTACGACATATGGTAGGTTTTTATGGTATTGAAAAATTCCAATTAACCTCCTGAACAAATTTGGTCCTTTGATATTTCATCGTATTTAATCAAATAAGACAGTTAATTGATAATACATCATAAAATACATTTTATTCCATAAAACGGTAATCCCTTCACTGAAAGTTTCATCTTATGACTCTAAACCCATGTTGTAGCACACGGAGAATCTAATTTTGCCATTTTCAGAGTTTCGATTTTTTACCGTTCTCGAGATACACGGGAAAAGTCGGAAAACACGTTAAATTACATACATGCGTAGATTACGACATATGGTAGGTTTTTACGGTATTAAAAAATTCCAATTAACCTCCTGAACAAATTAGGTCCTTTGATATTTCAACGTATCTAATCAAATAAGACAGTTAATTGATAATACATCATAAAATACATTTTATTCTATAAAACGGTAATCCCTTCACTGAAAGTTTCATCTTATGACTCTAAACCCATGTTGTAGCACACGGAGAATCTAATTTTGCCATTTTCAGAGTTTCGATTTTTTACCGTTCTCGAGATACACGGGAAAAGTCGGAAAACACGTTAAATTACATACATGCGTAGATTACATCATATGGTAGGTTTTTATGGTATTAAAAAATTCCAATTAACCTTCTGAACAAATTTGGTCCTTTGATATTTCATCGTATCTAATCAAATAAGACAGTTAATTGATAATACATCATAAAATACATTTTATTCTATAAAACGGTAATCCCTTCACTGAAAGTTTCATCTTATGACTCTAAACCCATGTTGTAGCACACGGAGAATCTAATTTTGCCATTTTCAGAGTTTTGATTTTTTACCGTTCTCGAGATACACGGGAAAAGTCGGAAAACACGTTAAATTACATATGTGTGTAGATTACGACATATGGTAGGTTTTTATGGTATTAAAAAATTCCAATTAACCTCCTGAACAAATTAGGTCCTTTGATATTTCATCGTATCTAATCAAATAAGACAGTTAATTGATAATACATCATAAAATACATTTTATTCTATAAAACGGTAATCCCTTCACTGAAAGTTTCATCTTATGACTCTAAACCCATGTTGTAGCACACGGAGAATCTAATTTTGCCATTTTCAGAGTTTCGATTTTTTACCGTTCTCGAGATACACGGGAAAAGTCGGAAAACACGTTAAATTACATACATGCGTAGATTACATCATATGGTAGGTTTTTATGGTATTACAAAATTCCAATTAACCTCCTGAACAAATTTGGTCCTTTGATATTTCATCGTATCTAATCAAATAAGACAGTTAATTGATAATACATCATAAAATACATTTTATTCTATAAAACGGTAATCCCTTCACTGAAAGTTTCATCTTATGACTCTAAAACCATGTTGTAGCACACGGAGAATCTAATTTTGCCATTTTCAGAGTTTCGATTTTTTACCGTTCTCGAGATACACGGGAAAAGTCGGAAAACACGTTAAATTACATACATGCGTAGATTACGTCATATGGTAGGTTTTTATGGTATTAAAAAATTCCAATTAACCTCCTGAACAAATTAGGTCCTTTGATATTTCATCGTATTTAATCAAATAAGACAGTTAATTAATAATACATCATAAAATACTTTTATTCTATAAAACGGTAATCCCTTCACTGAAAGTTTCATCTTATGACTCTAAACCCATGTTGTAGCACACGGAGAATCTAATTTTGCCATTTTCAGAGTTTCGATTTTTTACCGTTCTCGAGATACACGGGAAAAGTCGGAAAACACGTTAAATTACATACATGCGTAGATTACGACATATGGTAGGTTTTTATGGTATTAAAAAATTCCAATTAACCTCCTGAACAAATTTGGTCCTTTGATATTTCATCGTATTTAATCAAATAAGACAGTTAATTGATAATACATCATAAAATACATTTTATTCCATAAAACGGTAATCCCTTCACTGAAAGTTTCATCTTATGACTCTAAACCCATGTTGTAGCACACGGAGAATCTAATTTTGCCATTTTCAGAGTTTCGATTTTTTACCGTTCTCGAGATACACGGGAAAAGTCGGAAAACACGTTAAATTACATACATGCGTAGATTACGACATATGGTAGGTTTTTACGGTATTAAAAAATTCCAATTAACCTCCTGAACAAATTAGGTCCTTTGATATTTCATCGTATCTAATCAAATAAGACAGTTAATTGATAATACATCATAAAATACATTTTATTCTATAAAACGGTAATCCCTTCACTGAAAGTTTCATCTTATGACTCTAAACCCATGTTGTAGCACACGGAGAATCTAATTTTGCCATTTTCAGAGTTTCGATTTTTTACCGTTCTCGAGATACACGGGAAAAGTCGGAAAACACGTTAAATTACATACATGCGTAGATTACATCATATGGTAGGTTTTTATGGTATTAAAAAATTCCAATTAACCTCCTGAACAAATTTGGTCCTTTGATATTTCATCGTATCTAATCAAATAAGACAGTTAATTGATAATACATCATAAAATACATTTTATTCTATAAAACGGTAATCCCTTCACTGAAAGTTTCATCTTATGACTCTAAACCCATGTTGTAGCACACGGAGAATCTAATTTTGCCATTTTCAGAGTTTCGATTTTTTGCCGTTCTCGAGATACACGGGAAAAGTCGGAAAACACGTTAAATTACATACATGCGTAGATTACGTCATATGGTAGGTTTTGATGGTATTAAAAAATTCCAATTAACCTCCTGAACAAATTAGGTCCTTTGATATTTCATCGTATCTAATCAAATAAGACAGTTAATTGATAATACATCATAAAATACATTTTATTCTATAAAACGGTAATCCCTTCACTGAAAGTTTCATCTTATGACTCTAAACCCATGTTGTAGCACACGGAGAATCTAATTTTGCCATTTTCAAAGTTTCGATTTTTTACCGTTCACGAGATACACGGGAAAAGTCGGAAAACACGTTAAATTACATATATGCGTAGATTACGACATATGGTAGGTTTTTACGGTATTAAAAAATTCCAATTAACCTCCTGAACAAATTAGGTCCTTTGATATTTCATCGTATCTAATCAAATAAGACAGTTAATTGATAATACATCATAAAATACATTTTATTCTATAAAACGGTAATCCCTTCACTGAAAGTTTTATCTTATGACTCTAAACCCATGTTGTAGCACACGGAGAATCTAATTTTGCCATTTTCAGAGTTTCGATTTTTTGCCGTTCTCGAGATACACGGGAAAAGTCGGAAAACACGTTAAATTACATACATGCGTAGATTACGTCATATGGTAGGTTTTGATGGTATTAAAAAATTCCAATTAACCTCCTGAACAAATTAGGTCCTTTGATATTTCATCGTATCTAATCAAATAAGACAGTTAATTGATAATACATCATAAAATACATTTTATTCTATAAAACGGTAATCCCTTCACTGAAAGTTTCATCTTATGACTCTAAACCCATGTTGTAGCACACGGAGAATCTAATTTTGCCATTTTCAGAGTTTCGATTTTTTACCGTTCTCGAGATACACGGGAAAAGTCGGAAAACACGTTAAATTACATACATGCGTAGATTACATCATATGGTAGGTTTTTATGGTATTAAAAAATTCCAATTAACCTCCTGAACAAATTTGGTCCTTTGATATTTCATCGTATCTAATCAAATAAGACAGTTAATTGATAATACATCATAAAATACATTTTATTCTATAAAACGGTAATCCCTTCACTGAAAGTTTCATCTTATGACTCTAAACCCATGTTGTAGCACACGGAGAATCTAATTTTGCCATTTTCAGAGTTTCGATTTTTTGCCGTTCTCGAGATACACGGGAAAAGTCGGAAAACACGTTAAATTACATACATGCGTAGATTACGTCATATGGTAGGTTTTGATGGTATTAAAAAATTCCAATTAACCTCCTGAACAAATTAGGTCCTTTGATATTTCATCGTATCTAATCAAATAAGACAGTTAATTGATAATACATCATAAAATACATTTTATTCTATAAAACGGTAATCCCTTCACTGAAAGTTTCATCTTATGACTCTAAACCCATGTTGTAGCACACGGAGAATCTAATTTTGCCATTTTCAGAGTTTCGATTTTTTACCGTTCACGAGATACACGGGAAAAGTCGGAAAACACGTTAAATTACATATATGCGTAGATTACGACATATGGTAGGTTTTTACGGTATTAAAAAATTCCAATTAACCTCCTGAACAAATTAGGTCCTTTGATATTTCATCGTATCTAATCAAATAAGACAGTTAATTGATAATACATCATAAAATACATTTTATTCTATAAAACGGTAATCCCTTCACTGAAAGTTTTATCTTATGACTCTAAACCCATGTTGTAGCACACGGAGAATCTAATTTTGCCATTTTCAGAGTTTCGATTTTTTGCCGTTCTCGAGATACACGGGAAAAGTCGGAAAACACGTTAAATTACATACATGCGTAGATTACGTCATATGGTAGGTTTTGATGGTATTAAAAAATTCCAATTAACCTCCTGAACAAATTAGGTCCTTTGATATTTCATCGTATCTAATCAAATAAGACAGTTAATTGATAATACATCATAAAATACATTTTATTCTATAAAACGGTAATCCCTTCACTGAAAGTTTCATCTTATGACTCTAAACCCATTTTTTAGCACACGGAGAATCTAATTTTGCCATTTTCAGAGTTTCGATTTTTTACCATTCTCGAGATACACGGGAAAAGTCGGAAAACACGTTAAATTACATATATGCGTAGATTACGACATATGGTAGGTTTTTATGGTATTAAAAAATTCCAATTAACCTCCTGAACAAATTTGGTCCTTTGATATTTCATCGTATTTAATCAAATAAGACAGTTAATTGATAATACATCATAAAATACATTTTATTCTATAAAACGGTAATCCCTTCACTGAAAGTTTCATCTTATGACTCTAAACCCATGTTGTAGCACACGGAGAATCTAATTTTGCCATTTTCAGAGTTTCGATTTTTTACCGTTCTCGAGATACACGGGAAAAGTCGGAAAACACGTTAAATTACATATGTGCGTAGATTACGACATATGGTAGGTTTTTATGGTATTAAAAAATTCCAATTAACCTCCTGAACAAATTAGGTCCTTTGATATTTCATCGTATTTAATCAAATAAGACAGTTAATTGATAATACATCATAAAATACATTTTATTCTATAAAACGGTAATCCCTTCACTGAAAGTTTCATCTTATGACTCTAAACCCATGTTGTAGCACACGGAGAATCTAATTTTGCCATTTTCAGACTTTCGATTTTTTACCGTTCTCGAGATACACGGGAAAAGTCGGAAAACACGTTAAATTACATACATGCGTAGATTACGACATATGGTAGGTTTTTACGGTATTAAAAAATTCCAATTAACCTCCTGAACAAAAACCTGAACCTCCTAACCTCCTGAACCTCCTGCAGCGTTTTATTAATACCGTACGCAGAGAAAAGTATCTGAACATATCGCACGGAAGTTGTATCGATTGGTTTAATTTATAAAATTATTGAAGATCAGAAATTTTTGTTTGATTTATTTTTTCCTTACTTTTACGCTAGTTTTCAGCGTTTATATTACCAATTTTATAACAAGAACAATGCCGCAAACCCGTCATTAACACAACGAATGGGTAAAAAATGACAGGTGTAACTTAAAGGTACCGTAATCATTCAGTGCACTGCCATATAATAACTGGGTCGAGGAAGTTTCCTTAAGTTCTTAGAATTCAAAATAATGGAGGTAATAGTAGACTCTTATATAGATTTCATAAAGTTGGTTAGGGAACGTTCAATAATTAAACTTTTATACATAGGCTCATTGATGGGAGCATCAATCGCGGCCCCACCAGTAAATTATTTCAGCTTTTTAATTGAAGTACAATACAACAGTGCTCCCCATTGATTATGCACAGTTTGCCAGATCATTATAATTTAGGAGGTGGCCCATGCGCAAATTGCATATTTTATGATTCTTTATGAGAGAAACTCACCATCAGAATGTGAATGTTGATTATGAAGTGACAGAGATATATTTTTGTTTACTATCTGACTTTAAAATTCATCTAAAGTTAATCAGCTGTTACATTACAAAACACATTAAAGATCTTGTAATAAAAGTTGGTCAACATTTTAAAGCGTCCTCTAGAAAATTCAATGTCGAGGGGCGCGAAGCCCGAAACGATAAGACTTTTTTAATTACGATTCACTTACACGCTATATCCTAAGCTTAAAAATGACATCTTAATCTTAAAAATCGGTTCAGTGAGAGAAAAAGGGACGTAACAGACGAAACCCTTATAGAAATAAGAAGATAGATATATCGTGTCCCATGGAATCTCAAAACAATCAGCTCAAATAAAATTGCATTGCATCACCTACCATCTTTCAACCAACAAGTTAAAGTTTACCCAATTAAAATCAGCAATAAACCCATTAATCAGTATGGCAACACTGATTTTATTCCATCAGTAGCAAGCTTCACTATTGTAATATTTGTTAACTGTTTATTTTTTCACTGCAAAAAACCATAGCCAGAAATTGTCACGAGCATTATATTTCCATTGTACAAATACGTAATTGATCGTATGGCAAATTAAGGTTGCATATCCAGTACTTTCATATGAATATTTTGATAACATTTAACATCATATTTTTTTAAAATCAATTTCTTTACTCCGGTCTCCGGTATTAAGCTTTACAATGCCCTACCTTTATCCCTGACGGCCGAGGAAAATCACAGTAAATTTAGAAGACAACTAAGCCGTTTGTTGGCTGAAAACTCCTTTTACAGCGTCCAAGAGTTCATGGATGGCGGAACAAGTTTTTAAATACAAGAATACTATGTTTTCTCTGTAAGTAGTTTAGTTTTTTGGCATTAAAGATATTGAGTTTTGTATAAATGACTTGGCCTGTTAAGTATTTAACAATTAATTATAAAGTAAGACAAAATCATTTTACAATTCAAATTCAAACCACTGCCGCATTGATCCAGCTGACAGGCATGACGCTCTTCCCTATTGGTGGGTTTTCGCCAAATATAGTTTTCCCTCTCCTCACGGAAAAACGTTACTGTTTAAGGAGTCCTTCTCCGGTGTGTCCCTCTCTCGCGGCTGACTCTGTGCCGTTGTCGGTGTATTTCCGATTTTACTCTCTTATACCCTTATTTGGGTTCTAGTAATTATAAATCTCTCTCTCTCTCTCGAACTTTTTAGTGAGCATTTTATTCTTAAGTATCGCTAAATATATCTATCTGAACAGTAACAGATCAGTACATATATATATATATATATATATATATATATATATATATATATATCGTATGGCTCATTTAGCCAGCCACCATGTTCTGCGGTGCAGAGCACCTGAGAGTAACGGATCAGTGACTTCATATTAATAACACATTAGTAGAAGATTAAAAATACGATACATTACAGATATTTCATTTACTAGTCACAAAGTTATTAATATTTCCACTTATATATTTCAATTACTTTTGGCTAGAAATCAAAATTAAGTAGATCATCAATTATTTTATTTATCGTACAAAAAATTAATCATTAATAATAGTAACACTATAGGCCTACCATGAAAACAAAATGTTATTACAAAAAGAATAAATTTTGTGGTCCCATCATAAAACAGAAGTCAAATAATTTTCGGAAATAAAATAGTTTTAGTCAAATAACACGTTCGCTACCAGCCGCCGCATATATGCGGTGGTCAGGCCAATCCCACAGCCCACCAAAATAATCATGGACTTCCCTGTAGACCGGCCCTAGTGGTTGTGACTTATGCCACAGACCACGAATAGAAACTGTCCAAAATTAGTTTTCACACTTTAAAATATCTTAATTTCATTAAATAAAAAAATATATACAATTTTATCTTCATTTTTGGTAATTTTTTGAGCGCCGCACATTTGCGGCGCATGGTCAGAGACTAAGTGACACATGTTAGCGTCGGCACTAATATAACCTTTTTTTTAGTCATAACCTTTGAAAAGCGAAAAATAAAATACGGCTTATACATAAAAATATTGTATTGGAATATTTAGTTTACAAAAACAGTTGTTTACAATTCATTTACATAGTATAATTATGATGTTTTACAAGTTTACAAAATGCAAATGTTTACACATTTTTCTTACACAATAAAATTTTTTCAATATGTCATATAAGAGATTTGATGAATATTTGTGTAAAGATATATCAAATACGTTAAAATATGTTACTTTCAAAAATACATTAAATAAAAATGTACGTAAAACATTTTAGTGACCTCAGTGATCGTTTTAGCCACAGACCAAGCGCCGCACATATGCGGCGGACTATCCCGTAGACCGCGCCTAAACTGTCTGACCATTAAAATAGACCGCACTGAAGAAATTTCGTATTTAGTATCATGGAACCATCACCGCAGATATGCGGCAGCAGTCTATTTTAATGAGCCCAGCCGTCGCAGATATGCGGCGGTGGGCTCTCAGTAGAACTCGCCCGCCGCAAAATTGCGGCGGCGGGCTGTGGTTACGATTTTTTTTTAACATTGTGGTAGCGAACATGATAAGCACAGTGCCACAATTAAAAATATGTTACATAGATACCATGATACAAAGATAATTTTTATACGTTACAGCTCTAAAAGTTTACAAATCTGCTGCAATCACACATTTATAAAATATATAATATAAAAATATACATATTTTATTCGGATATTCACTTTGTTGATCTTAGGATCACATTAGTATAGGCCTCCCGTAAATTTAAAGTAAATACGAAAAAATGCAGTTTTTATAATAAAAACAAGTATTAATATTAAAATACTTTTGAGGAGTAAAGAAGTTTTTAGAGTCAAAATCTTGAATACTACAGAAACAAGGTCATGTACAAATTGACATTTATAAGTAAACATGTGTACAAATAGACATTTTGAGTGATTTGTAGCTAAAGCAATATTTACAACAGTTTCGTTACGGATTATTTGAATCAGTTAAACCGAATTATTTTAAGAATTATCAGTGATACATTTAAAAATATTATGCTTTTAAGGATTTCCAAAAAAATAAATAAATAAATAAATAAATAATATTTAATGCTAACCTAACAACATGAACAGTTTTCTAAGATATAATAACGACAGACATATTATATGGATAATGTAGTACTAACAATCCTATAATACATACGATTATAGTAGGCGTATATCTGTCAGAATTCAATAACATAGCGTACAAGTGTACAATCAAGAAAACTATAAAAAGTGATTATAGTATTAGCCTATTAGATGAAAAATTAAATATAGACTTTATATGGAAGTTGAAACAAGAAAAATAGTCGAATAAAAAGACGCTTTCACCATACTTGACTACCTTGGGAACAACTTAACATTAGACGTTGTGAAGTATGGGGATGTTAGGGTCATTCCATGTCAGATCATCCAGGCCATGTCACCCACCGATTTGGATTTTGATGAAACTTGGTATGGTTGATCCTTTCATAAAGATAAGAAAATATACCAAGTAGACACGCACGACATGGCGGAAGGAGGCGGGGAGCAGTAGTAGACGTAGTACGCCAGAACGCCAGGCCAGACCAGCGGTGAGGAGGCGAGGGGAAGCGGTACGCCAGACACAGGACGGTGGTGGGGCAGCGGGAGGGGTAATATCGCTCATATAACACCGCTTATTTGCCGGCGCTCCACCCGACTCGGGCCAGTGCCGGCACCGGGCCGGCGCGGCGCCCCAAGATCCACCACTGCTTTTCGCTAAGTTACCCTCTCCCCAGATGTATTTAAATGTTATTCCCTAGAAGATATGTATTTTCCTTAACAAACAAAATCTGGGAAGTTTGGCTTTTTTTATACTCTGTAAATTTGAAGCACCAAATTTTTCAGGCTCACCTATCGGCTCACAACAATTGTGCGAGCAACCCAGGAGTATACAGTACATCGATGGTTTGAATTTTGTATTAAATAACTTCTCTATAATTTGTCTAATTATGTTATACTGTAAAAATGCCACATCAAGGTTATTAACAACATTAGAATAGTAAATATCTAACCACAGAATATAAAGTTGCAATTCGTGAAGAAAACATTTTTGTTTTCTCAAATAAAACTGGATTTTATTTGTAATAATTATATTTGTAATCAGAGGAGTTTAATGAAGCGAAAATAGTAAATTTTAATCAAATCCTATAGTGTGATTATGCTGTTTTATTTACACGCTTGTGCCCCTTCGTTTTTAAAATGGAAACCACCAAACTATTTTTTTAGCCGACATTTATTTTGATCTCAATTGATAAAGAATCTATCTTCTTATTTCTGTAAGGGTTTCGTCTGTTACGTCCCTTTTTCTCTCGACCTACTGAACCAATTTTGAAGATTGAGGTGTCATTTAAAAGCTTAGGATATACCGCAGTGACGATTCGTAATTAAAAAGGTCATATTGGTTCGGGCTTCACCCACCTCGCCTTTGATTTATTTGTAGAGAGCGCTTTAAAATGTTCACCAACTATTATTGCAAGTTCTTTAATATGAATTGTAATTTAACAGCTGATTACTTTCAGATGAATTTTAAAAGCCAGATAGTAAACAAAAATAGATCCCTGTCACTTCATAATCAACATTCACGTACTGTAGGTGAGTTTCACTCATACAGAATCATAAAATGCGCAATTTGCTTTCTGTTAAACATGATCCTAAAGCTCACTTTAAATATTTCACAAAAGATAATATTTCGGACAGCAATTGAAGACGGCAAATGAAGACTTACAATAAACTATTTAACTTAATTTTTAGAATCTTTATAAAGAGGAGATAGAAAGAATTTATATAGATTTGAAAACAATGTCGCCAACTAGACCTCAAATGAACGTTTGAGCCAGAAATGATAGGTAGTCAAATTTTGCATGAAAGGATTTTACCGAAATTTCAAAACGCAATAACTCGTGTTATATTCGACCTTTAGAGATCGGGTTTGTGGCATTTGAATCTACATTCAAAGACCTTTAAAATGATATATAACATGACATAGGACAATACAGTTGCCTCTACGACTTCCTCTAGGGGGCGTCCCCCGTGTTGTGCCCACTCTGGATATGTGGCAACATCGATTTTTTACATCTACTAAATGTTCCCAACAATAATAAAAAATCAAATTTCGTTAGACTTTTGTGCATGATCAACCTGTTCAGAGCCTGGACTATATAGGATATTTGATTTGAACGCTTTTGCCCCTTCATTTTTAAAATGCAAACCACCAAACAATTTTTTTAGCCGGCATTTATTTTGATCTCAATTGATAGAGAATAAAAAATAAATTACTAGAAATCCAATCAGTTTTTAAATTCGACCTTCCTATCCTGAGCTATTTCAACTTTTTTATCTGAGCTTTGTTTTAGTAATTATGTCCACTTGCCCAGTAGTGTGTATACGTATGTAATGTTGTAACATTACATAAGAATTTATCTATCACATGAAATGTAAATCATATCCGAAAATGCAACTGTAGGATATTTGATTTGAACGCTTTTGCCACTTCATTTCTAAAATGCAAGCCACCAAACGATTTTTTCTGTCGAAATTGATTTTATCTCAATTAATGGACGATCAAAAAATAATTACTAGAAATCCAATCAGTTTTTCCCTTCAACTTACCTATTATGAGTCATTTAAACTTTTTTTGTTTTGGGCTTAGTTAAAAAAATTATCATTTATTAAGACATGAATTATATGTGTACGATATCTAATACGATCCCATTTGCTACATAGGATATTGAATGAAGGGACATAAGAGTTCTTTAAAAGGCCATAGTAAAGCCATGTGCAGATTTCTGCGTTAAGAGAGAACCAGGGAAATTTTGTTTTGAGGTAAAAGTTGGCAGTGCTGGTAACAGAAGAACTTGCTACATAGGATACTGAATATGGGGACGCACGGCTATGTATGATACTTAATAAAGGTACGACGACCCTTTATTAATAAGAGGTCGTCAACGACCCTTTATTCAATATCCTATGCTACAAATGGGATCTTATTCGGTACCGTATATATCTATATATATATATATATACAGGGTTAGGCAAAAGTCTGGATACCCCCAGTTAACTTTTTAACGCGTTGCAGTAGGAAAACCAAACTCGGCACATGTTTACAAAATCAAAAACGGCACTTTTTCATCAACTACACAATTTTGCCCCTGCCCCCAAAATGGGGTATTTTGGGGGCAGCCCCAAATTTTCAAATGTAAACCCCTATCGAGTGACCCCTCATTTTAAACGGTTTATCAAGAGAAATTAAATGGCACAAACCGGAGGTCGATATCTCACCCCTAACCAAAATGGCAGCCATTTCAAAATTTGACATGGGCAAGCAAGTATAAGTATGGACACCCCCAATTAATTTTTTAACACGTTGCAGTAGGAAAACCAAACTCGGCACATGTTTACAACATCAAAAACTGCACTTTTTCATTAACTACACAACTTTGCCCCTGCACCCAAAATGGGGTATTTTGGGGGCAGCCCCAAATTTTCAAATGTAAACCCCTATCGAGTGACCCCTCATTTTAAACGGTTTATCAAGAGAAATTGAATGGCACAAATCGGATGTCGATATCTCATCTCTAACCAAAATGGCAGCCATTTTAAAATTCGAGAAGGGTAAATTTACATTTGTTAAAATTTAATCGGAAAATAGCTTTTTGGAATTTATAATTTCTTGAATTATTTTAGAATTGAACCTAATAGCAGAAATGAACTAGTAGGTTCAATTCTAAAATAATTCCAGATATTCTCGATTCTAAAAAAGCTATTTTCTGATTTAATGTAAAGTCAATTTACCTTTCTCGAATTTTAAAATGGCTGCCATTTTGGTTAGAGATGAGATATCGACATCCGGTTTGTGCCATTCAATTTCTCTTGATAAACCGTTTAAAATGAGGGGTCACTCAATAGGGGTTTACATTTGAAAATTTGGGGCTGCCCCCAAAATACCCCATTTTGGGGGCAGGGGCAAAGTTGTGTAGTTGATGAAAAAGTGCAGTTTTTCATGTTGTTAACATGTGCCGAGTTTGGTTTTCCTACTGCAACGTGTTAAAAAATTAATTGGGGGTGTCCAGACTTATACTTGCTTGCCCATCTCAAATTTTGAAATGGCTGCCATTTTGGTTAGGGGTGAGATATCGACCTCCGGTTTGCGCCATTTAATTTCTCTTGATAAACCGTTTAAAATGAGGGGTCACTCGATAGGGGTTTACATTTGAAAATTTGGGGCTGCCCCCAAAATACCCCATTTTGGGGGCAGGGGCAAAGTTGTGTAGTTGATGAAAAAGTGCAGTTTTTGATGTTGTAAACATGTGCCGAGTTTGGTTTTCCTACTGCAACGCGTTAAAAAGTTAACTGGGGGTATCCAGACTTTTGCCTAACCCTGTATATATATAGATGAACGAATGGTGTGTTGGCTTCTGGGGATCTCAAAATGAAAAAGTAAAGTGGTCCCAGGCGTAGGTCTTACCATGGCTACTACCGTAATAGCGTATTCCCTATAGGGAAATTCGCTAAAATTGATGAATTTGGAATCTATACTTAGGGTGTATTTAATACGCTAAGAGGGGTTTTTTTTTTTAGAACTCCTAAAATTTTTAACAGATTTTCATGTTTTTGGTGTCGTTGGATAGGAGGACTTGGTCGGTAGTTGTTTCCGCCAAAAATTAGTGAAAATCAGACTTAAAAAAAAGGTGCTATCAACATATTAAATTTGAAATTTCCCCATTAGAATAACATTGAGACTGGGTTGAGCATTTCAAACATCTGTTAATGTACAGCTGTAAATAAGTGTAGTTTTTCGTCACTATTTTATTTACAATATTGGATTGGTGGGATGTCATTGATTTAGAACTAAATGTACTTTTGTATTGTATCATAATAAATTGCTCGATTTCGAGCACCAAGTACACTAGTTCTATAAATTTGCATAAAAGATGAAACCGAAACTAGTCGTAATTTAGATTGAGCATAAATTAATTGAGAAGGTGGAGTGGGAGTTGGTTCATAAGTCAGGATAATCAATCAATAGTTTAATGAAATAAATTCCAGATTCAAACCTTTAAAATAGCTGGGTGTTGAACCACCGACCGTTAGATTGCTATGTGTGCCATTCAAACATTTAGCTATCCAGATGTGGATCGATAGACAATATATATTGTAGTAGTTACTAAATTTACAATATAAGTTATAGAACAAGCTTATAAGTAGCCAAACATGAGAATATGTTCAATACAAAGTTATATGCAATTTTAAAAAGGGGTTGCTATAAAGTGAAGGCTTAATATTAAAATGTCGCGTGTCTACTGTGGGTAATGAAGGCGTATCTATATTGTTCCATGATTGGTTTACAATATTCATTGTTGAGTTGCTCCAATATTTAATATCGCCAGGTTTCCATTCATTCTGCTTATCATTTGATAAATATTCCACTCAATTTTCACATTGTACTTCCTTAAACATATGCAGATTTTGAAGTAATATTACATATTAATAAATGAAATACGTTTCCCAAAATTACTAAAGATTTACACTTATACCGTAATACATATATACCGTATATATATACGAATTAATATGTTACAAACTAAAAGTTAAGGAGGATGTAATATGTAACATTGTAAATTTGTGCTTTGTAATATATGGACTGCCAGCGTAGTAACATATATCTTCGTTTAATCTTCGCGATGGAGTAAAGCCAGGGTACCATCATCGCAACCACGACAGTAGTTCCTCGAACTGTGGAAAATCAAAGCATAAGGCAATTCCACTGTCCCTTTGACGGTCGGCCTGTGGAAGATAGGAACGAATCATTGAGAGACTCGTACTTTCAGTTGGAATATGACTTTGTGACATAAAAAAAATGTTATTCAATGAATGTGGCACTTAAATTGATAAGATTTAATTTTATTTATTTAATGACGTATTTTTTCATTATTTGAGTTTTAAAAATTTTGAACTATTGCAACTACTATTTTATAATTATTTTACCAATTTAATATAAGTTATTTAAATTAGTGGCATAATAAAAAATAAGTACAAAATAAATCTTACTAAGTAAATCTTCTCTTGCCTGTAGAATCAATAAAGTAATAAATAAAACTATTGTAAGTTTACAGGAATCGATCGAATCAAAATTACAACTCATTTTACGCTTGCAAACTTGATTTTCATTAGTTATAAGGAAATAAAAGAACGTCTAAATCTGATATAGAAGTGGGAGGGTTAATTTTGGAACAAAGCTTCAACGGCTAGCAAACTTTGGGCTTTTAGGGTCATCCTCTGAAATAACGAACTTTGAACTTTTTATGGTTATAGAAGTTGCAATATGTTCTTCATGGATTATAAAACAAATGTTTAGGAAATATTTGATTTACAATTAAGATTGTACATGGTGTTTGACATGCAAATAACACTTTAAATTTGATCTAGTTCACCAATAAGTGCAAGTATGTACGTAATCATTATGCAAAATTAAATGAAATTTAGTTAAATAGTTCATTAATTTACTATTATTGTGACAGTTATCATCAACCTTGTCAGTCAAATGACAGGCGTGCTAAATGTTTGGGGCTGTGTTATAATTGCTACTATAATGAAGTTTTTCCACGTGTGTTGCTATGCTAAGATCTTAGAGGCAGGGGCGTAATAATTTTAGTGACACAGCTTTACATTTTACAACCATCAAACTTTTTGATCAAAAGTTGTTGAAACGCTACAGTAAAAAAACATGAACGACTTCGAAAAGGCTTCACATATTCAAAAGTCCACAGCAACAAGTTTGGGTTGTTAGGATATTTGGTAAAATACGGATTACGCCACATTAATTCAGGGTGACAATCAAAACTCATCAACTTTTTTGGAATCTGTTTACAAGCGTTCTAAAACAAATGGATAAGGACATTTTGATTAGCCAGTTCGAAGACCTGATACAACCTCACGCGCCAAATATTTGTGGGGTAGGTTTTAAGAATAACCTTACAGCACCATGCCTTGAAATTCGGACGAGCTAGGAAACAGAGAAGAAGTAGTGTTAAAAAGTTAATTGTGCAGCCATGAGAAACGGAAGCCCCGTCATGCCTGAAGAGATTTGCCGAAAATACTAGCATGTATGTTGAGTAAGTCTCTTGAACTACATATTGTTGGAAAAGATACCTGTACTAAATTAGCTTTAAATATTTCAATGCATTTTTTTATTCCACTAACCAATAGTTTTATAAGTAAAATTAATTGTGTTTTTTATATAAATCAATTTTATATTACACAATATTTTGTTTTATGACAACTTAAGTCAATTCCAATTTACCATAACAATAAATTTTATAGTATTTTGTGATAAATACTTATATTAAATTTTGTAATGGTAAATAATGTTCATAAGTGCTTTCATAATTCCTATGTGTGTCTGCACATACATCCAGAAATGCTATCAATACAGAATTCAATAACACTTTTTTTCAAATATTTATCAAAATAAGAATTATAAAAATATATATTGCTGGCTCAAATAAGTATAACAGTTGTTTTAACTTTGTGCAAATACACAGTATCAATTCAAACTAGTGCAAGTAGTGTTGCTCGGCATCGAGCAATTTATTTTGATAGAATACAAAATTTACATTTAGTTATAGGCCTAAATCAATGAAACCTGACCAATCCAATATTGTGAATATTAGTGATCACCAAAGACTTCAGCTGTATTTTAACAGATGTTTAAAATGGTCAAACAATCTCAATGTTTCAAATTACTGTTAATCGAGTAAAACCACTTAACAGTAATTTTAGGTGGTTATATTTTATAATTATAAATATACTTTTATATTTTAGTGGTGAGCAATGGAGAAGGCCACGAATGTGACAGCGGCGTTATCAGCTCGGCTTATCAGTTCCACACGATCGTTCATTACTTTATCTATTGCCAGCAGGTGGCTGTTGTTATCATCAAAACAACTAGCAAATCAATAATTGAACAAGCATTTATCTCATGTGATAGCTAAATTGAAAATCTTTTATTTGTAATAATTTCTAGTTCTAAGGATTGCAAAAACAGTTGCCGAGAAAGAGATGAAGCCATTAAATTAATACTTCCGTCACCAATCCGTCGCCACCAAAATTGATGCTGCCTCAGGCCCATATAAAACCGGCGATGAAGTTTTTAAATATGAAGCAGTGTATAAATAATATGTGTAAGGGTAGGTTTACACGTGAGAGTTTTTCATTCTAAGAGAGTTTCGTACTCTCAGTAGGTACTCGCACAGATGTTTACACGACCAGCAAATTTTCCATGATAGTTAATTCCAGACAGTTTTCTGCGAGTACTGTCAACAACTGTCTGAGATTTTTATGAGAGTAACTAACTAACTCTCCGAGAGTGAAAAACTCTCACGTGTAAACTTACCTTAATAACAGAAGTATGTCTTTGGTTAAGAAAATAATGCAAGATAAAGAAGTGTAAATAAAATATAGGGTGTAAATACTGGATATTAACTAAAAGATTACCAATAATACTAATACTAAGTTACGTCTTACTTTTCAATTAAGTAAATCCTGGGGTAATGTTAATTTAATTATAAGCCTATATATACAGTGTGTTTAAAAAGTCCCGGAACGCCTAAATTTTTTAAAACTAATTTTGTTTAAGTAATGAAACTTTGTACATGTATATAAGCCACTATCAGATTATTCGGATAAGCCACTTCTTCACCCCCTGGAGGGATAAAAATCCTATGAATACACATTCATGGGATTTTTATCCCTCCAGGGGGTGAAGAAGAAAATTTTAAATGTAAGCATAAGACAATATTTACATAAAATTAAAGGTCTCATAAATGTAGAACAATGCCACCACAAACCCGAGTCGGGATTTATTGAAGTTTTTTTTTCGGCAATATGATTTTCATGTGAAGTTTTAACGCCTGCAGACTCGGTCGCCCTTTTAAGGTCGTGTTTGTGGGTTTGGCAAAT
>CM061531.1:143085055-143112144 GCA_030545055.2 Neoaliturus tenellus
TTCATTAAATGTTCTCACCCCAACGTGTTTTTAATTTAAATCTAATTTGTCATTTGATTAATCCTTGCATTTAACCCAAATGGCGGGCCTTATACACACATTATTTACTGGCAAGAAAACACCTTATTCTGAGGAACAATGACAAACCTCCCTGTGCTATTAAATATAATTGTAAATTATTTACAAAGCGAAAAATTTAAATACTTATTATTATCTTTAAAATATAATAATCACGTTTTTATTTTATTTTTTAGATTCCCATTGTATATAGTTGCTTCAAAAGATTATTTTCTCTATTGATTGCAAAAAATCTATATAATCTTTAAATTTAAATATCGATTGATATCGCTCTTTAAGATATTAAACGTACTAATACATTTCTTTTAGCAAATATTTCTAGCATTCTATAAAATATAAATAAAACATGTTTGCTCGTTTAGTTTTTAAACTATAATATTTAATAGAACTCCGCAGTAAAATATCCTTCAAACCTTAGGGTGGCTTGGGGTTAAACGTGAGGTGGTTAGCGGTGGTAACTTTTGGCTGGAGCGTTGTCTCGTGGTAGTAATCGATTAGTGACTAAACCAAACTTTCACAAATTGAAATTTTCTCCTCTACCGACTGTTTTTATTCACAGGTTGACTGGACTAAATGATGGCTGCTGAGGACCTGCTAAATTGTGAAAGTTGTTACAAACAACAAACTTCCCATAGCAACCCAACTAGTCAAGTATAGGATGTACAAAAACACCTGAATAACATGCTTGGATCGTACTTTCAACAACCCAAGTACAAGTTTGGCACTGCAATTCAGTAGAAGTAGTTGAGTCCTCACCTCAGTGTACGTGTCCTGAATGCTTAAGACATTCTAAATCTTTTATAACCTAGTTCAAAACTCTTTTAAGGAAACCTTCTTTTGGGAATAATAATTGCTATTAAGCTTTTCGACGTTGTTAAAAAAATAAATCTTTCATCAATAATTTGATATAGGCCTATGGCTTAACTCAAATATATCCTTGGGTTAAATTTCATAGTTTTGGCCATAATAAAATACGTCCTCATAACAAATATTTATATTGTTTGTAAGAGTTTTAGTAACTTTCGTACTTATTCATCCCACCAAAAATTATCTACTCCATGTGGGAATAGATGGATTACGACTAAAAATGAATGGCAGCTTTGTTTTCTCTAGCCCACCTGTGTCTACTGCTATAGTATATTTCGTCACTAGTCCTGAAAGTGGTCGTTATCGGTGCAAGATCGAGTTTCAAGTACGAGGCGAAGCCGAGTACTTGAATTCGATCGAGCACCGATATACCACTTTCGGACGAGTTACGAACAGTACTTTTCATCATACCACATTAAATAAATATACAGTTTGGATAAAAATTAATAAATTTTAACCTATATACCCCCTCTTACGATGTTATTTGTTTATCTTGTATTTGAACTATTTACAACTAAACAATCAGCTGTTTGACATTTATATATTGGAGTCAACGAGTTTTAAGTTAATGTAAGCAGAATAGCAGCGCTAGTGGTGTCAAACATTGGAAGTTTTTTTCCGGCCTAGTCCCGAAAACCACTGTTTCGAGGACTAGTCCCGAAAACTTTGTTTACCAACACGGTTATCCAACCCACCGGGAATCAACTAGTTTCGATCACAGCTGACCGTTCCAAAAACAACGTTTATCGCAATGGTATGATGAAAAATCTCTTTTATTCTTCTTGCGTGAAAAAAAGAAATACGGGAATCTTTCATTTTTGTAGCACATTGAACGAATGGAGTTAGTAAATACCATGGCTAAGCAAATTCTCAAAGTTTTTTTTGATAAATTACTCAAAGTGATTAATACAAAATACACACAATGAATGTGGTTAAAGGTAAATTAACCAGAATAGAAGCTGAACACTGGTCGAAACGCTGCTTCAATCTGTTGATTAGGGTTGTGTTTAGTTCTAGTTCCCTTTAATTGAACTAGATGAATACGATTTGTTTTAGCTTTTGGATGTAGTGGACCACAATTAAAAGTGAACTTCAATTATGTTGTGTTTTGTAGCTCTATTATGTTAGAGTATCGGAATTTGAAAATTATGATACCAACCACTCAATCTATATAAGCGTAATTTGTGTTTGTTTTTACAATTAAACATTTCGGTCAATGGAAAACACTTTTAGTTCTTAAATAATGAAAAAATATATAGCATTGCATCGTAAAGTTTATTGAAAGAAAGAACAAGTCAAGATCTAATCATAAACAGAACGCATTTTAAAAGCTTTGTTTAAAGTTAACTAATTTTATAACAGAGCCTTGTTGGTTTTTTATAAAAATATATAAGTATTGAATATTTTCTTTGGTCCTTTATGCCATGTAAATTCATTTTAAAATCTACCTATTTAAACATTTCAAACACTGTTCAGTATGAAACAATGTTTATTCACCAAAGTATGTAGTAATATATTATGGAGAACAAACATCACCGACATTCAGTTTGCCAGAAAAACGTTGCTTCCCGATCAGTTTGCCTATAAAAGTTTTATGGATGCCCAACTTTTCCGAAGCGGTCGTTATTTCAAAACAAATGGTTCCTTAAACCCTTGGTAATGTACTTTTGATTCTCTCAGAAGGTTTTACGACTTTTCACTTTTCACATCTACGATATAATATTTAAAAAAAAATAAGTAATTTTTGTATAATTGCGATAAAAAACCTAGGGATAGCACCATTGCGCACAGCGATCAGAAAACTGTCTAACTTTGGGGCACCATCGCGCCCGGTGGTCATTCGGGACCCCGCTTAGGGGTGGCACCATTGCGCACACGGTCAAAAACGAAACTTGTAGTTCAGTTCTTATGTTAAATAAGTATAACGGCAATATATATTTACATATGTCATTTTTAGGCATTTTCCCCACTGTTTATTTCAGAGAATTTTGCTGAGAGAGGTCACGGGATGTCATAGAACACATTTCAGCAAAAAATAGCTGCCCAAAATTTTTGTTTTAATTTTCCAGCCATATTTTGGCTTAATTTTACTACATTATAAAGGCTTATGATCGGTCTTCGACAAAAGGTGGCGGGTAACTGGCATTGTGTGGAGGAGAGCGCCGGGTGGAGAGCTGCAGTAATGGCAGGGCTGCCGGCTACGGCTTTCAATTCAGTTGATTGGGACACTCGCAGTTCTTGTGGTCGGATGTAACTGGCTATGGTATTGTAGGGAATATTAACGTTCATAAATTGCGAGTTGACTGGATATTAACCCCTAAAAACTCAATTCTCTAACAAAATAACCATTTAATGTTTGTTGTTAAAGTAATCTCCCGCTAAAATTTAAATTTGCCTCTTAATTATTTTATGCTCCAGATATAAAAGTAAACACGGAATTAAAGAATATGAAGAACAGGTATTTTTAAAATGGTAATTTCCATGGAAACGCATTAAAAAACAATTTTACTATATTTGTATTCAAATTGTACTTTTGTATAGACTTTTGTTGTAAAATTTTTAGTCAAATTTGGCCTAAGTTTAGCTACAGAGAAAGATGAGCGAACTTGCATAACAAGAGAATGGAAGTTATACGAGAGCAATGTGACTGGAATACCGAATGGACTAAAGGACATGAAAAGGACGGCGTATATTGGAAACGTGTTACGATGGAAAACAGAATCGACATACAATCTGCGAAGGGTACGGATTTTATCTGGAGGAAGATTTTATCCGGGTAAAGCGAAACTGTCACACGGTAAGGGTTTTTTATTGTGCTGGAAAGGAAAATCTTATTTATAAATAATTTTGGCGATTAATTTAAATTCAATTTTGAATGAGTACATGTGCAATAGAGCAAACCCATTTTGAAATCCATCACATTTAAAATAAATATTATTTATAACTGTATTTACAGGGAGTTTAATAAAGGCAACCCACGAGTTGAAATTAAAAGTTGCAAACAAAACATTTATATTTATTATGATATTTTTATAGCTATTCGCACTTATTACAAATATTTGCAGAATTTTAAAGAAATTTTGTTTAATTTTGATGGTCAAACAAACCACCACTATCCCTTACTCACAATGTGACTCTTGTTATTCTACTTATATAATTTGTTGAATAGTTTTTCAATATTTAGTGGCTTATTTCCATATGCATAATGTCAACTCTTTACGTATCCGCTAAAAAGATTATTCAATGGGCTTTAATACAGAGATTTCAGAGGATATTTTTTCTAAGTAATGTTTTTGTAGAAATACTTGTAGTAACAGAATGTACCCTCATCCATAGTCTTCATATTTAAGCCACCTGTTTTGCTTGGTTTGCGTTAAAGTAAAGAGTAAAGCATATGAAAATAACCAACAAAATATTGAAGAACTTGACAATAACAAATGTAATAAGTCGAAATAATAAGAGCCACGAGGTATCAATGAATACTACCTATATATACATAAACTTAAATTTAGAAAGGATGTCATCTTAGAATTTCCTTTTACGGGGTTTAATGGGGGTTTTTCCATCTTTTATACAATTTTTATCACATAATTTTGAATAAATCTTTTACAAAAGCTAGAATTTAATTATTTAGATTGGTTGCTGAGAAAATTCAAAAGGAAAATATGGTCTTATCCAGCATATCGATATTTGATTTAATGTATTATTCGTATAAAGCCTACAATTGAATGGAAATCGCGGTAAATGTGATATACCATTGCATCAAATATCCGATATATCAGTCCTAATCAGATTTTGTTATTTCATTTTCTCTGCATTCAGTCAATATAATTTGATAGTTAAAAATACTCAATATTTATTTTTTGGGCTCTTGTAAGATTTCATCTCAACATGTAAAAATTAGTGACAGAAAATGTGGTAATTAAATTATTTTTTAAATTCCATGTACATTAATAATCTAGATGCCTCATATTTAAATTTGAAGCCTTTGTTTTAGTCCAAAGTTATATGTGCCTTTAAGTTTTTTTGTCCAAATTTCAGATCTCTATCATTAAAGGACAATATTTCCACATATTTACAGGAACAATTAAAGTTGTTGTGGTCTTCAGGCCTATGATCGTGGGAGGAGAGGGGGAGGTATATGGTGTAGGAAAGGGGGGTACAATTCTCATTTGCAATGTCATCAATGTTCAACGAGATATGACCTGAGGACATTCCATCTCTTCCCATGTCTATCCATTCGGATGCTACAATTTCTGCGCTACCGTTGACTTGTTACATAGTTTTACAAAATTGGCAATAATAGAAAAATTATGAAGAAAACTCACATTAATACTCCAATATTAATTCTGCACAAAGAACAAATGTTTAAACGTTAAAAGTAGAGGGGTGGAGGAAATGTTATATCAATACATCTACGACCCTTTCAATAAGCAGCAACAATGTTTTTGCAACATCATTAAGAGTTGCTTTTAAAAACAAAATTTAAATTCGTTGTATAATGAGCTCTTAAAATACAGAAGTCACATTCAGGTACAGTTTTTAAAACCAATGAGCCTTTGATGAACGTAGTGGATCCCAGGGACCCTAATAAACATTAACAAATTAATACTCACCCTAAGACAAGAAAAAATGTCACATGAACGTAGGCCAGAAAATATTTTGCTATGGGAGTTAAGCCGCATCCGCACCGACCGAACATTCGTGACTAACTTGTACTTGTAGTATTTTTTATAGAGATTAATTCGATTTTACTGCGTAAAATATCCTTTTGGAGCTGCGACGGCTTTCGTTAACCTGTTATATTGCATCAGAAGAATATTACTCGAAATTTATTTTACAATAGGTGTTAATAAAACAACATATAACTGTGTATTAAAAAAAGTCCAATCCAAAGTCCGGGAACGATGGTTTTTTTACATCATTTTATGAACCGTATGGAACTATTCAACTTTAATAAGTATTGCGGACGGACATGTTCGATAGTGCCTGGACCCCTTAACAATAACCGCTTCTACATCTTTTCCACTTTTATTTCAGAAATAATCATGTTTATTTCAGACAACATAATTTTTATTTTAGAATCGTTCTTATATATTTCAGAAAACAATTTATTAAATTCAGATTAGTAATTTTCATTTCAGACATTATTATGTGAATTTATTGTTAATAAATTAAGGTTGAGAAATAGAAAATTGTATTTCAGAAAGAAAATTATTATATTCAGTTAAGCCTTTTTATTATTTCAGATAATTTCCGTTGAATTTCATATTAATAAATTTAATATGAAAATAGTGAATTGAATTTCAGAAATAGGATATTGTATTCCAAAAATAATAAATTAGGCTTAAGATTAACATAGTAAATTGTTTTTCAGAAATAGGAAATTGTATTTCAAAAATCATCAGTCACAAACTTCAGATTAACACCGACAAATTTATTTTTAAATTAAAAACTGCAGTAATCAAAACTATTTCAAGTTGAAAACTAAATTGACACACAAATAAGTTAAAAAGATATACGGTACAAAACTACTGTAGTGTAAAAAACATTTTAAAATAGCCTACAGCTTCTTCATTTTTAACATCCAACTAGCATGTCTTCCATTCTTAAAGCTGCAGCATGATGGACTGTACTTCACGAGCACAATCACCTCCAACAATAGTGTTCGCCTAATCGATTATGTTCTCCAAATAAACTAACCTTTGTTCAGTCACGCCTGGAGGATTAACAACTGGAATTCTTAAGTTGGCTTTAACAAAAGCCTAGATCTTCGACCAGATTATGTTAACAGGATTAAACATGGGAGAGTATGGTGCCAACCGTAGTAATAATAATACTGGAGCTCCTTCAGTTGCGATTTCCAACCGACTGTGACAAATAGCGTTATTAACGACTATGACTAAATCATTAAGCTCATTGCCTGAAGGCAACGTTTGGAGCCATACGTTGGCTGTTTCCTAAGTAAAGAAACCCCTTCTTCGGTCCTTACATAGCACTCCAGCCGCCGAGATAGCACAAATTCTATGCTGCTCGGATGCCAACTTTAGTTCGACCTCGTTTCCTCCGTCAGAACATATTGAAGTTCGTTTCATCATCAATCTGCTTCGCCTTTTGGATGTGTAGATATAGCGCTCTTACATATTTAGCGTGCTAATATTGGTTTTCTTCTGAGTTCATTGTAACTGCTTCATTATGGACCGTTTTGATGCTATAAGATTTATAGTGATCTTCAATATAGTGGCCGATTGTTGAGTCTGATAATTAGTACGGAAACTAGTAAAGGTTATTTACTTTTGTTTTAGTCCACAATCTTCTTTAACCCATGCAATTACTTGATAATTTTTTTCCTCGGCGAGGGTTTTTGATTTTTTGCCGTCTTTGACCTTAGGTGTCTCCGCTCTCGATTGGACCCACTCCTATTCTGATTTTTATAGACTTTCCTCACTACATTTTCAATTAAGGTAACATCTTGTCGGCAAATTTGGCAAGAGTCAACCTTTCCCATGTATTGGGTTTCAAGTTAATTTCTAAGGCATTGTTCATGGAGCAAGTGTCTGCAGGGTAGCAATCTTATAATTGGTTTCCTCAACAGGAACGAAGACATATGCTACAATGGTTTTTCAGCTCCATTTCACACAACCCGATCAAGAAAATACAAGCCAACACTAAGTATTATACACAATCCTTCATCACTCGTAAAACAAAGAACTAATTTCAAATAGTTTCAAAATAACACCGTTGATACGTTTCTAAACTCAGGTGGGTATAAAAGATAACGATGCAATTATTTCCTAATTTCTGAAGTACATATTGTAACTTCTTAAAATTAAATAACTCTTTCTGAAATACAATGGTCATTTTACAAAATGTAACTAATATTTTCTTAAATTAAATTGACTATTCCAAAATTCAAATGATATTCTCTGAATTTAAATTATTAAAACTGAAATACAAAAAACCATTTCTAAAATTAAAATTACATCATATAAAGTTCATTACATCATATAAATAGGCTGATGAGTTAAATCATTAGTTCCAACTCATGATTTAGAGGGTGGTGCTGGTATAGCCCCCGAATTTCATAGTTGAAAACGACAGCTTAGTAGTGACGTAAGTTTATTGAGTCAAAATTTTGAATATTTTCGATATTTTTTGTACACAGTACCAGGTTAACCGAGCCTTGCTCATTGGTTTTAATTCACTTTTGTTATAGTGTTATGGTAATCAAGCTATTAAATTTACATAAGACTCTTTACAGTTAAAAGCTGTTTAGAAAACTGCTTACAATTCGTGTTTCTTTATTTTTGTTGTTTAATTTTAGTTTTTATTTTGTTACCAAAATAGTAACTCATAAAAAAATGTTAAAAACTACAGTTTTAAACTTAATTTTAGAAAAATTAGATTTTTCCTGGGGTTGAGGTGGTGTCTTAACTTATTTTGGGCCAAAAAAACTCTTAAATGCAAAGTTTAAGCAAAACCTAAACGCTGGATTTCGAGATCGTGGAAAACACATCTTTTCAGACACTCCTCGTATTATAGAATAGGGTTCCATAATTCATCCTACGTTATGTCTATTTTTGCGTATTTATCTAAATAATTTATGATCTCTTCACATTCATATAGGCAACTAAATTAATTAGTATTTGATTCTATAATCGTCAAAATTAGTGCCATTGTAACGTTTATGTAAAATTCTATTATGCATTATACATTTTACACTGCCGGTCGTCGGGGAACTTACGACACGGCGCCAGTGGTATCAACGTACACGTTTTTAGCTTTCCTAAGGTTGAAAAAACTTAAATTGGCTCTCTGCAATTAAAGTTAATGGTCACACCTACTAAATATAGTACAGTGTGTCATTTATATTTTGAAATGGATGATATTGAGTGGCCAACAACATATACAGATTGAAGACCCTGAAAAATGTAACTGTGCCACTGTACAAGTGCAGGCTGAAAAAGGACGCTATTCCTAAAGCCGCGTCCGCACTTTCCCAACATTCGTGGCGAACTTGTTCAGCGAACACAAAAAATCAACAAACATTCCTAACAAACAATTATTGGCCATATGATTTACATTCTAAAAGGTTAGCAACGAACAAACAAAAGTTCGGAAGAACTTTGCTTGGCAAACATTTCCGTCCAGTGCGGCCGCGGCTTAAAATATTTTCAAATAAATATCATCCTGAGGAAATCATCTAAAACAACACGAATGAAAATTTAAATGTCCCTGAAGTACAGGAAGCCCAAAAATTCCCCACTGAAAGCCAGGAAGACAGCAATGAAACAAATTGGTTGCAAGGTCGTTAAAAACCTACGACGAGTTTCTGAAGTGCCAACAAAATGCACTCAATTGTTCAAGGTTTAGGTTGAAGTTTATCTCTATAATTTGTTAGCCTGAAACAGAATTTAATGTTTTTTAAGACCCGTAAAATCAATATATTTTTTAAGAAATTAATGGTGTCACACCTACTAAACATAGTACAGTTTGTCATTTACATTTTGAAAAGGATAACATTGAGTGGGCAACAACATATACAGATTTGAAGACCTTGAAAAATGTAACTGTGCCATTCTACAAGTCCAGGCAGAAAAAGGACGCTATTCCTAAAATATTTTCAAATAAATATCATTCTGAGGAAATCTTTTAAAACAACACGAATGAAAATGTAAATGTCCCTGAAGTACAGGAAGCCCAAAAATTCCCCACTGGAAGCCAGGAAGACAGCAAGGAAACAAATTGGTTGCAAGGACGTTAAAAACCCACGATGAGTTTCTGAAGTGCCAAAAAATGCACTCAATTGTTCAAGGTTTAGGTTAAAGTTTATCTCTATAATTTGTTAGCCTGAAACAGAATTTTATGTTTTTTAAGACCAGTAAAATAAATATATTGTAAGAATAAAACAAAGGTATTATCAAACTCCTTTGTATTTACCAATTATTGTAGGGTAACATGTTAAAAGTGTAGGAAAATTTTTATTTGAAAAATGCATAAAGGAGATCTAAAAATAAAGTCCATAACAGTTAGATTGCTCTTGATACTCAGGATTACAGGAACATAAAAAGAAAAAAAAACAAAATTTTTTTAGTTCATCTGGACTGGACTATCTGGACCAAATTAGTTAAAACAATATGTTATAACTGAAACATCTGTTCTTCCTAATTTGCTACAAGTTTTATTACAACAGCTGTCTTATGATTCATTAAATTATCTTCTCCCATAAGATTAACATTGAAACCCTTAGAGCCTATAGGGCGTAGCCCTGGAGGCCAGTGTGAATTAAAATGCGATTCTGCTCATCTACAGCACAATACCTTTCTAACGGTATGTGGAAATTTCTTCTACGATGCACACAAGCTGAGAAAAAAAGGAGGAAATGAAACATGCTTGCCTATTAATATATAGATAAAGTGAAGGAGCTTGCGGAATAGGTTACATTGAGGTTTCAAGATAGAAGTGTATATTTTTTAGGTAATAATAAAATGTAAACATAAATAATTATTAATTTGACAAACATGTGACAATAAATCATGTGATTTTGTTCACACTGACTTTTAACACTGATGTATGCTGATTAGATCGATAAGGTTCTGACAACTAGTGGCGCCTATCGTCAAATTCGGAAACCACAATCTGTTCAGAGAAATCTAGAACCGTTGTATCGTACATAGAGGGAGTTTCAAAAACCGTGTGACAGGCTCTGCATATTTTGTATTCTACAAATCAAAATAAATCGAAAATGTCCAGTACCTAATCTATTTTCAATTTCGGTTTTGTTAAGTCGCTATTCGCCGCAATTTTTCACGTGATAATTTTTTACTAGTATACGTGTTGCTCGAAATCGAGCAATTTATTTTAATACAGTAAAAATGTTACTTTAGCTCTAAATCAATGACATCCGACCAATCCAATATTGTGAATATCTGTAATTACCAAAAACTACACGTATTTACAGCTGATTATTAACATATGTTTAAAATGCTTTATTCAATCCCAATGTTATTTAAATGGAAAATTTTTAGATTTCAATGGTGGATAGAGCCTTTATTTTCAGTCCGATTCTCATCAGTTTTTGGTGGAAACAACTACAGACCAAGCCCTATCCAACGACACCAAAAACTTGAAAATCGGTAGAAAATTGTAGGATGAGTTCTCAAGACAAAAAAACCGTTAGCGTATTAAATAAGTATAGATTCCGTAACGGATGGTTGTATTCAGTTCATATTTGGGATGAAGCTTTCTCAATATCAATGTCCATTTTCAGGAAAAAAATTTATTTTTTCCAATGTGCATTTTAAAAATGGCGGCCATTTCAAAATTGTAAACTAAAATTTCCGAAAAAAAACGAAAAATTTTATTAAAATTTCACTAAACTCAAAAAAGTTGAAAAACAAAATTATCTATCCAACGATAACAGGTTTGTAAAGATCTGACAACAAATAAGATTCTTTCCTACAGAAAAACTTCGATTTTGCATAATTAATGCAAATTCAGTAAATTTTCATAGCAAAATCTCAATAACTCAGTTATTTGTTGTCAGATCCTTACAAACTTGATATCATTGGTTAGATAATTTTAATATGCAACTTTTTATCAGTAGTAAAATTTTGATAAAACTTTCTTTTTTAGAGATTTGAGTTTAAAATGGCCGCCTTAACAAAGTTGAAATAAAAAAAGTACTGGGGATTTTCGATTTATTTTGATGTGCAGAATACGAATATGCATAGCCAGTCACGGGTTTTATAAACACCCTGTATAAAATAATTACTTCCTGTGCAACAGACCTGCGTACTCATCAAATTTCAAATGGATAATTTTTCATTCAACTAAACAATTTTTTATATTATAATTAATACTAGTCATAACAAAATATCAAATATTTAATTGCATTAGATTTTATCATTGATTATTTGTATATTTTGTTGTACATAAAATTATAAATTTATCTTTGAGAAACAATTTCAACAGTGCATGGTTGAACCTGCCATGCAAAGTGAATGATTTGCTTCCAAATCCCAAAACATAAACATAACAATTTTTTCCCTTACTCAATTTCGGCCATAGGCGTTTTGCACGTTAAGCCCACAACTACAGTTTACATACAATTTAAATCACTTCATACAACAAAAAGATTTAGATAGACAAGTCATTGTGAACTATAAATTTAATGCTAAAAGGTGAACTTTTTTGTATACATGGCAAATTGTCATACCTTTGAAAGTCGTGATAAATATTCTGCTAAGGCCTATTTTCCCAGACGCGTCTCGTGCGTCTGACGCTCCGCGATGATCGCTCCGCGTCAATCGCTGCCCTCTGCTTTACATTGTTTAAGGTTAAGGTAGCATTCCTAAGCGACGACTCTAGCGACTCCAGTCGTACGGCTGTAGCCAATAGAAATATTAACAGTTTACAGTTCCATGCTGTAGCCGCGCGACTATGACTCACACTGCATCGCATGTAGGAATAGCACAAAAACATAGCTCCAGTCGTCGCGGCTGATACGACTAGACTGCTCATGCAAGCAGTTTAGTCGTACGGCTCGAGCCGCCTCACTAGAGCCGCTTCCGTCGCTAAATCATGCGAAGCAGTATGAGTCATAGTCGCGCGGCTACAGCATAGACCTATAAACATGTTTATATTTCTATTGGCTACAGCCGTACGACTGGAGTCGCTAGAGTCGTCGCTTAGGAATGCTACCTTTAGTCTATTTCCCCAGACGCGTCGATCGCGTCAGCCGCCAGCGTCTGTAACTGAGCCGCTAGCGTCTATTGTGGACCTCTGCTCCTAGAGCAGACGGAGACGCAGTCGCTCGCGTACAGATATGAACGTCTTTTTATGAATGATTATGTTTTTGAGAATTTTTAACAACTAAAGATCATAACAAACAGATATTTAAGTTAGGTTCTCGTCTTGTATTCAATTTATTTTAGATCATTTATTCAAATACACACTAGAGTATCCTTTCGGCCGAATTTCGCACTACATGAATTTTGCTGTAAAGCTTAGCTGTGATCTTAACGAAACATTTTTTGATTAATTTGTATGATCTCTTTCAACTACACCCGTGTTTGATACTAGCATTGTACTTCTTACAGATATGAAGGTCTTTTTATGAACGATTATGTTTTTGAGAATTTTTAACAACTGATGATCAAAACATATAGGTATTTATGTTAGGTTCTCGTCTTGTATTCAATTTATTTTCGATTATTTATTCAAATACACACTAGAGTATCCTTTCGGCCGAATTTCGCACTACATGAATTTTGCTGTGAAGCTTGAGCTGTGATCTTAACGAAACATTTTTTGATTAATTTGTACAATACTTAATAGACAGTTAATTATTATCTTTATGTTTGATTTGTATTCAGTGTCCTATATTAGATTTTTTTACACACTTAAATATATGTTTTTGAGAATGTTCAAATAAGTATTGAACAAAAAAAACCGATTTAAATGTTAGGTTCTCGTTTCATTGTCACCTCATTTTAGATTACCAATTCAAATTCACCCCAGGTTACGCTTTCGGCCGAATTTCGCACTCAATGAATTTACGGTGTAGTTCGAGTCGTGATCTTTACGTAATATACTTCTATTACTTTGTACAATAATTAATAGACAGTTAATTATTATCTTTCTGTTTTATTTATATTCAGTATTATCTTTCTGTTTTATTTATATTCAGTATTTTACGTTATATTTTAATACACACTTAAAATATGTTTTTTAGAATGTTTAAATGAGTATTGAACAAAAAGAACAGATTTAAATGTTAGGTTCTCGTTTATTTTTTCCCCTATTTTAGATTACTAATTCAGATTCACCCCAGGTTACACTTTCGGCCGAATTCCGCATTCAATGAATTTATTGAGTAGCTCGTTCCGTGATCATAACGTAATATACTTCTATTACTTTGTACAATAATTAATTGACAGTTAATTGTTATCTTTCTGTTTTATTTATATTCAGTATTTTACATTATATTTTAATACACACTTAAAATATGTTTTTGAGAATGTTTAAATGAGTATTGACCAAAAAGAACAGATTTAAATGTTAGGTTCTCGTTTTATTTTTCCCTTATTTTAGATTACTAATTCAGATTCACCCCAGGTTACACTTTCGGTCGAATTTCGCATTCAATGAATTTACTGTGTAGTTCGTGCCGTGATCTTAACGTAATATACTTCTATTACTTTGTACAATAATTAATAGACAGTTAATTATTATCTTTCTGTTGTAATTATATTCAGTGTTTTACATTATATTTTAATACACACTTAAAATATGTTTTTGAGAATTTTTTTAATGACCTTTGATCAAAACAAACAGGTTTTTATGAATAAATTATTATTTTACAAGTCTCGATTTTATATTCTTATAAAATTGGTAGTTTGTAGTAGTAGGGTTTTTTGCGGATCAACCCAGGTTTATTCTTTCCTATTATTTTGTTTTCATGTTCTTTAATTCTTGTTTTCGCTCATTGATTTGAATGTTATACGCTATTTCAGTGATTTAAACGTTTTTCTTCTATCTCCTGAAATTTAAAGTTTTTATTTGAGTTGGGTGAGGCATGGGATTATGTCAATTTTTCCATAATTGTATCTCTATTTAGTACCAGGTTAACCGAGCCCTGCTGGTTGGTTTTAATTGACTTTTGTTATAGTGTCAATGTAATCAAGCTATTAAATCTACACCAGACTCTTCACTGCTAACAGCTGTTAAAAAACTGCTTAAAATTTATGTTCCTTTATTTTTGTTTACTTTTAGTTGTTATTTCGTTACCAAAATAGCAACCTATAAGACCAATGTTAAAAATAACGATTTTTAAACTTAAATTTAGACCAACTTCGATTTTTCCTGTGACTGAGGCTGTTTCTAAACTTAATTTTGGGCCAAAACACTCTTAAGCGCAAAGTTTAAGCAAAATCTAACAGCTACATTTCGAGATCGTGGAACACACATCCCTTCAGACATAGCTCGTATTACATTATAGGATATGATACACAAAATTTATAGAAATTTAAAATTTTATATTTAGCTACCGATCAGAGAAATATTTGTTACCATAACTACTACTATTAAATATAATTCAAATTCAAATTCTTTATTTTTTCGCATGCGCATTTGTTTTACACAGCAGTGCTTATTTATCCCTCTAGCTTAATAGGTAGCTATTTGAGAGACAATCTAAATTAAGTTTACATGTCAATTTTACAATACAATTTTACATTAAACGTAACATGTTTTCTACAAATGCAATATTGTCTTGATCATAAATTTATGTTTTTCTTGGGCATGCACATTATTTTAATATTCGTATATAATCATAGAATCATTGATATGTATTGATGTTGATATTATATTGATATATAATCCTATAGAATCAATGATAGCAACAACAACAACTATAACTCTTTTAATTGAAATTTCTTTTCAACTAACACAACAACAATCGTCTAATCTAAAGTATATATTTTTACCAGCATAACACCTAAAATATTTACATAAATAATTATAAATTCACAGCTCAAAACTTTTAAACGAATTCTAATTACGAAGGGGGTTTAAAACCGATTCATATGAGTTTTTTAAAAGCTTTGTTTACTATTAATTGTGAATTTTGTGTATTTGACGGTATTGTTACAGTCTTGACTGTGCAGTTCTTCCGTGGAAGTAACGTATTTTAAACTCGACTTTTTATTAATTTACGAATTTAGGGCAACCCCTAGCGGGGGGGGGTCTAGCCTGTTCGGTACTTGAGACTAAGAGCAATTAACTAATTTGGGGCAACCCTATAAGGGGGCATGGGGGCGGAGCCCCCATCGAGCCGCAGGCGAGTCTATAATATATACAGCCGCATGTGTAACTGACTCACTGATGATCTTAAAGTCTTGAAGCGACCGTCTAAGCTAGAGACTTGAAATTTGGCATGAACATTCTTTGCGATGTTTAAATTTAGGAAAAATCATCAAACTACAAAATTTTAACTTTTAAACTATCAAAAATTTTAAAAAAAGACGAGGTGTCGGTAAGGAAGTACGTTAGTTCTTAAAGATGTCGCTTGGAGCGCTATTATAGTCGCTTGGTTCTCGCTTGTATTTAAATCATGTCTTTTAACTACACCTGCGTTCTTGATACTGTTCTTCATTTCTAACAAATCGTTTTCCACCTGACTCCAATAGCAATGAGAATGTGCTGCATTGAAAGCGTGTCTCTAATTATATGTTTACTCACATCAAAAATATGTTTTAGAGAAATTTTATATAACCATGGAACAGAGGTAACTGATTTAAATGTTAGGTTCTCGTTTCATTTTCAATTTATTTTAGATTACTTATTCAAATTCACCCCAGGTTAAGCTTTCGGCCGAACTCATGCAGGAAAATTTCTTGTAGGTTTTCGCACAAAAAATTAACTTATACAGTAATTATAACTTAATTTTCTACATTTGTATGCTGTCCCTCTATATGGATCCCCAGATTGAATTTGGTGCTTCAGTTGATAGTTCTGGCAGTTTCAATTTAAACGTGTCCCACACGTTTGACAACCCGTCTTTAACCTATTTGCTGCTATCCAATAAGGCTTAGATTTTAGTTAAACTCAATAGTATTTTTTTCGCTGTCACTTTGTCCGTCAAAATTCCTCAATGCAGTGCTCTCTCCTAAAGTCTCGTTTACCTTTATTATTGTTGTAATTTAAAACTATTCGATGCTTTTCAATTATTATAACTCATTCAATATATTTTAATTTAGCTAATAATCCTTTTTTGGCTATTATTTCACAATTGGTTTTTTGACAACTATAGGTTGAAAATGCATACTTTACGCCGATTTTATGGTTCTTAAGTTGCAACTTTCTTCATTTTAAGACTTCATAAAGACTTCATGATTATAGTACCTATTACCCTGTGATCTATACTTTTATAACTACTATAATATTTTACTTAGAACCTTAACTTTGCGCATAGACATATCTTGCACGGCACCATCCAATATCACGTATTCTTCTTTTGACTGTTAGGTGGAACGAATCACTATATCAAGCAAGTGATTGCTATACTTTGATTGTTATTTAATGTCCTGGCCCTACAGCTAAAAGATAGGGCCTTTGATGTTTATGGTAAATTTGGAATTTTAACCAATATTTAACATTATTTTGTTAGTAACTACTGTATTTTTTTATTAAAAAGATTGATTTTTTTATTTGCCTTGACAGTAACTTAAAAGGAAATTAGGTAAATGTAGAAGTTTAACACCATTCATTAAAAACTGAAATGAAGGAATCGTAATGAATGCCAATATTACATTATGTATTTATCAATGTATGTTCAATATTAACGGATTGCTATGTTATTCCCCGGAATTTCAATACAACCAATTGAAGGATGGTAACTGAATAGTATTTTATTTTTAATAGTAGGGGTCTTTGGCGGGTTTTATCCAATTTGTAAGTTTTCAAATTATTTGGTTTTAATGGAATTTTTCGTTGTTTTCGATGGTCTAATGCAAATTTTTTATTCAGTTTATCCTTTTAATTTTTTCATCAAATTTCTTATGTTTATTTTATAACTCCCCGTTAAATAAAATAAATTACACGTATTCTTCCCATTTCAACTCCTTCATTACAATCTACTTCAATGATAACTAATACTTTAAAACCAATCAAATTCCTGCCACAACTCCTAAGGTACAATAATTTTTTTATTGTATTAATTATTACTATCCTACAACTTAAGTCGACACTAATCTTACTCATTACCTTACTTATTATGCGAAACTTATTTACAGATAAGTTTATCAATTTTAAGTAAATACCTATATAATACCTACATGTTAAATTTATTCACAACTCCATTAACCTTTATAGAATTCGGAGAAATTACTAAGGGGGTTTGGGAAAAGAGCCTCTGTAAACGAACCGTAGGCCATTATATTTTCATTACTAACAAACCCTTTTATTTTGCGTTTTGAATTATCTCCACCAATTACAATCACAACATTTTGTAACAATTACTAATGAACAATTTTAATTGCTTGTGAACAGTGTTTACTAGCCGGTTCTGTCTTTGTCGTGGCTAAGGATACTAACTCTCAACTCTTATATTTATATGAAGTCTGTTAATTATATGCGACTTTTACAACAGTTAAAGAATTCGGGGCAACCCCTAAGGGGGCATGGGGGCGGAGCCCCCATCGAGCCGTAGGCGAGTCTAAATTATATACTCCCGAATGTGTAACTCACTCACTCACTCATCGGGGTATCAGAAATTCGTCATATGTCGGTAAAGTAGATCTCCTATATATCACTTACTACAGAGTGATTCCCAAGCGAGAACTAAACTTACCGACGTGTATTACTGAGAAAATTGCCAACATACTGGAAGTCGCGGATTACCGAAACACCCTTTTAAGAAATTTTATAACATTAACCAATTGTGCCTTTATAGGAAAAGCGGCCTATTCACCGAGAGTAATTTCAATGTACAGGGTGTATCTGAAATTACCTCTCCAGACCGGAAGTCACTGATGTCAAATACAAACTCTCACTTTAAATATTTTTTTTAGTTTTACACGGTTTTTAAGAAAACTTTACAATTTGATCTTGTACGCGTAATTTTAGCAGTTTATTGAATATTTGAGGTTGAAATTTAGATTTTAAGCAAAAATGTCTCGGCACAAAAATGTCTTAGACTCTTTTAAATACGTTTCCAACAAAATTGTCAGTTTGGTCCAAAATGCTTTTTTATTAAATTTACAACATGACGGAGATTAATGAACATGTATTTAAATGTTTAGTAAAACTAATCACGTGATAATTGATGTTTTATGATGGCATATTATTTTAAATGAGGTTCTTAGACATTTACATGTTTGGTAAGTTCTGTTATATGTAAAATGTACAGACATAATATATGTTAAATTTCCCCCAGTTAAAAAAAATAATGTCATGCTATTTATTATTCTAAATCAGTATGATTAGGGTTTTTAAATATTAAATTTTAAAGTTGCTTCAAAATAACGTCTGGTCCCCTCTGTATTGAAATCAGTGTCAATCAACAGAGCAAAATATGTTTACCTACAACGGCACTATTTGTTTTTTTTTTTTTTTGTACAATTTTAAAAGAGGTGCAAGGTTGGTATGGGACACCCGGTAAGACAGTATCATATTTGCACGATAGTCCTCCCAAAAATTGGTTCTTTATTTGAGATGGCACTTAATTTCTAACGAACTCATTAGGAAGTACGTCATAGACTTTACCTGATAGCATGCTAATTTAAATTTTACAATTCAACAAAAATTTTAAATAAAATAGCAGATTACACAATTGATTTATCTTTTAATGCGTACTAAGTTAATGTTTAATTTAAAAAGGTGGCAGTACAGTATTTTCATTTAAAATAAAAAAAGCTTTTTTATTTCCTGCCCCAGAAAACGATCTGATTTCAAAATTTAGCGACCAAACATTTTTACCCAAAATAAATATGACATTATTTTTTTCTACTCTAGCGGCCAAATTATAACATCTGAGGCAATCTTCGCGAACATCTTTCAAGTTACTACAAGTTTGGTTCTATGAATTTTTGCCCCCCAGTCCACACAATTAAACATAATTAAATGTTTATTTATTTTTGCGGGGAATTTTACCCCATGTAGATGTAATTTTACAACTACTATAATATTTTACTCAGAACCTTCACTTTGCACATAGACATATCTTGCACAGTACCAATATCAATTAAATTATCAAACTTAAAAATTATCATGATGATTTTCAATATCACGTATTCTTCTTTTGACTGTGAGTCGGAACGAATTGCTATATCAAGCAACTGATTGTTTTACTTTTATTGTTATTTACTGACCTGGTCCTACGGCTAAAACATACGTCCTTTGATGTGTATGGTAATTTTAATATTTTAACCATTATTTAACATACTTTTGTTAGTAACTACTGTACTATTGTATTTAGAAGCTTGAAGTTTTTTTTATTTGCCTTGACAGTAATATTTTAGGAAATTAGGTGAATTTTAAAGTTTTCCACCATTAAAAACTGAAATGAAGGAATTGTAATGAATGCCAATATATTTATTAAACTACAAATATCGTTCTTTTGCCTTCCTGTTTTGTGGTACAACCTACTTCCATCAAAACAGATATTTTTCCCCACTTCCATTCTTTCTGAAATACACTCCAGTCATAAGTTATCATAATAGTATCTCCAATTTTTTTACACATACAATTCTGATCGTAATACCTAGAATAATACATAGTTAAGTATTATTTCACAACCCTCAATTTTTTTATTTTTATTTTTTATATTGAAATGAGGGGAACTAAGAAAGGGATTTAAACGAAGAGCCGTAGGTTATTCAGCGAACACAATGAGTGGTATTGGAGTGGAGCCCTCAACTAGCCTCATTGCATGAGAGTTTTATAGTAATTTTTATAGTAATTACGGAATTGGGGTAACCAATTAGGGGGTGGACCCTCCATCCAGCATAACCTAGATATATTTACCTAGAATATTTACATATATTACGTAAATTATTATCATTTCGCAGTTAAAATCTTGTTAGCGAATTTTAATTACGAAGGGGTACTAAAACCGATTCATAGGAGTTTTTCAAAGCTTTTTTACTATTGATTGTGAATTTTGTGTATTAAACCGTTTTGTTACTGTCTTAAACGTATAGCTCTTCCGTGGAACTAACTTATTACATACTTGACTTTTAATTATTCTACAAATTTAGGGCAACCCCTAAGGGGGCATGGGGGCGGAGCCCCCATCGAGCCGTAGGCGAGTCTATAATATATACAGCCCCATGTGTAACTGACTGACTGACTGACTCACTCACTGATGATCTTAAATTCCTGAAGCGACCGTTTAAGATAGAGACTTGAAATTTGGCATGGACATTCTTTGAGATGTTTCAATTTAGGGAAAATTATAAAACTACAACTTTTTTACTTTTAAACTATAAAAAAGGTTAAAAATCAAGCTTTGTCGGTATCGTAGTTCAGCCGTATCAGCGTATATCACCGCGTGGTATCGTAGATCACTTTGCAGGTTTAGTTCTCGCTCGTGTTTAAATTATCTCTTTCAACTACACCCGTGTTTGATACAACTATATAAACATGAACGTCTTATGTAGACGATAGTGTTATGATGCATTGAGAGCGTTTTATTTCACCAGGGTAATACTCGCTTTGATGTATACATTGTTAATGCCCAAAAACTACAAATGTTCAAGTATCAAATTAGAAAAAATCTAAAAAGACGAGGTGTCGGTAAGGAAGTACTTTGGTTCTTAAATATGTCGCTTGGAGCGCTATTATAGTCGCTTAGTTCTCGCTTGTATTTAAATGATATCTTTTAACTACACCTCTTCCCGATTATTATTCTCAATTGGGCGCTTAGTTGTTTGCGTATGGTTTTCCCTCTGATTGCTTTGTCATTATTGAAAATTAAGTTTATTGGATCGAAAGCGTATCTTTACATTCAGGTGTTATTTCTATATTAATTGCTAATAATATTTAAGGTCTTATTATATTTACTAGACTTTAGTTTTCTCATGATGGAAAATTTCTTGTATGTTTTCGCACAAAAAATTGCCTAATACAGTAATTATAACTTAATTTTTCTACTATTTGTAAGCTGTCTATCTATATGAATCCCCAGATTGAATATAGCTCTTCAGTTGATAGTTCTGGTGCAGTTTTACTTTGAAGAGTTTAACGTGTCCCAACACGTTTGACATCCGGTCTTTGACCTATTTGCTGCTGTCCAATCAGGCTTAGATTTTAGTTTAGGAAACGATTGAACATATTAAGTTATAGAACGATTGGACTTTCCATTCGTACCTTCGCTAACATTGACTACTTCCGACTTTTTTTAAGACCATCTACATATCTGATGACCCATCAGGCTGAGAAATATTACAATAACCAATTGAATTAAACTCAATAGTAATTTTTCTCGCTGCCACTTTGTCCGTCAAACTTCCTCAATGCAGTGCGCTCACCTAAAGTCTCGATTAACCCTATTATTGTTGTAATTGAAACCTATTCTATGCTTATCAATTATTGTAACTCTTTCAGTATATTTTAATTTAACCAATAATTCTTTTTTGGCCATTATTTCACAATTGGTATTCTATACTACCATTGGTTTACTACCATTGGTTGAAAATGCATAATGTACGCCGATTTATGGTTCTTAAGTTGCAACTTTCTTCATTTTAAGACTATATAAAGACTTTAAGACTTCATGATTATAGTACCTAATACCCTGTGATCTATTACATACTACTAGGGGGCAACTCCTAAGGGGGCATGGGGGCGGAGCCCCCATCGAGCCGTAGGCGAGTCTATAATATATACAGCCCTATGTGTAACTGACTGACTCACTGATGATCTTAAAGTCCTGAAGCGACCGTTTAAGCTAGAGACTTGAAATTTGGCATGGACATTCTTTGAGATGGTTCAATTTAGGGAAAATCATAAAACTAAGATTTTTTTACTTTTAAACTATAAAAAAGGTTAAAAAATATAGATTTGTCGGTAATGTAGTTCAGCCGTGTGAGCGTATATCACCGTTTGGGTAACGTAGATCACTTTGCACGTTTAGTTCTCGCTTGTGTTTAATTGATCTCTTTCAACTACACCCGTGTTTGATACAAATATTGTATTTCATGTAAACATGAACATCTCTGTGTAGACGACGGTGTTTCGATGCATTGAGAGCGGGTTATTTCACCAGGGTAATACTCGCTTTGATTTATACAGTATTATGCCCAAAAACTACAAATTTTCAACTTTCAAATTATAAAAATACCGAGGTGTCGGTAAGGAAGTACTTTGGTTCTTAAAGATATCGCTTGGAGCGCTATTATAGTCGCTTAGTTCTCGCTTGTATTTAAATGATGTCTTTTAACTACACCTCTTCCTGATAATTAGTCTCAATTGGGTGCATAGTTGTTTGCGTATGGTTTTCCTTCTGATAGCTGTGTTATTTTTGAAAATGAAGTTTAGTTTTCCTTCTGATAGCTGTGTTATTATTGAAAATGAAGTTTACTGAATCGAAAGCGTATTTTAACATTTAGGTGATGTCCGCTTTGATTTCTATAGTAACTTTAAGTTAAGGTCGCTTAATTCTCGGTTGTATTTAAATTATGTCTTTTAACCACACCTGTTCGTGACAGTTTTGCAGAGCAGTAATCTTAAACGTTATATAAACTACGTTAGTGCAAATTTCAGTTTACAGTATATTGTAATATAGCTGTAACTGTAATATAACATTCAAATTCACACTAGATTATCCTTTCGACCGAATTTCGCATTACATGAATTTTGCTGTGAAGCTTGAGCTGTGATCTTAACGAAACATACTTTGTACAATACTTAATAGACAGTTAATTATTAACTTTGTGTTTGATTTGTATTCAGTGTCTTATATTAGATTTTTTTACACACTTAAAAATATGTTTTTGAGAATGTTTAAATAAGTATTGAACAAAAAGAACCGATTTAAATGTTAGGTTCTCGTTTCAGATTACTAATTCAAATTCACCCCAGCTTACGCTCTCGGCCGAATTTCGCATTCAATGAATTTACTGTGTAGCTCGTGCCGTGATCTTAACGTATTATACTTATATTACTTTGTATAATAATTAATAGACAGTTAATTATTATCTTTCTGTTTTATTAATATTCAGTATTTTACATTATATTTTAATACACACTTAAAGTACGTTTTGAGAATTTTTAAATGAGTTTTGAACAAAAAGAACAGATTTAAATGTTAGGTTCTCGTTTCATTTTCACTTTATTTAGAACACTAATTCAAATTCACCCCTGGTTACGCTTTAGGCCGAATTTCGCATTCAATGAAATTGTCCCGTGATCTTAAAGTAATATACTTCTATTACTTTGTACAATAATCAATAGCCAGTTAATTATTATCTTTCTGTTTTATTTATATTCAGTGTTTTACATTATATTTTAATACACACTTAAAATATGTTTTTGAGAATTTTTAAATGACTATTGAACAAAACAAACAGGTTTTATGAATAAATTATTATTTCACAGGTCTCGATTTTATATTCTTATAATTAGTAGTTAGTAATAGTAGGGGTTTTTTTTTTGCGGATCATCCCCGTTTTTATTCTTTCCTATTATTTTGTTTTCATGTTATTTAATTCTTGTTTTCGCTCTTTGATTTGAATGTTATACGCTATTTAAACGTTTTTCTTCTATCTCCTGAAATTTACAAGTTTTTATTTGATTTGGGTGAGGCATGGGATTATGTCAATTTTCCCATAATTGTATCTCTATTTAGTACCAATTGACTTTTGTTATAGTGTCATGGTAATCAAGCTATTAAATCTACACCAGACTCTTCACATCTAACAGCTGTTAAAAAACTGCTTAAAATTTATGTTCCTTTATTTTTGTTTACTTTTAGTTGTTATTTCGTTACCAAAATAGCAACCTATAAGACCAATATTAAAAATAACGATTTTTAAACTTAAATTTAGACCAACTTCGATTTTTCCTGGGACTGAGGCTGTTTCTCAACTTAATTTTGGGCCAAAACACTCTTAAGTGCAAAGTTTAAGCAAAATCTAACAGCTACATTTCGAGATCGTGGAACACACATCCCTTCAGACATAGCTCGTATTATATTATAGGATAGGATACATACAATTTATAGAAATTTAAAACTTTATATTTAGCTACCGAACAGAGAAATATTTGTTACCATAACTACTACTATTAAATATAATGATAGCAATAACAACAACTATAACTCTTTTAATTGAAATTTCTTATCATCTAACACAACAACAATCGTCTAATCTAAAGTATATATTTTTACCAGCATAACAACTAAAATATTTACATAAATAATTATAAATTCACAGCTCAAAACTTTTAAACGAATTCTAATTACGAAGGGGTATTAAAATCGATTCATATGAGTTTTTAAAAGCTTTGTTTACTATTGATTGTGAATTTTGTGTATTTGACGGTTTCGTTACTTACTGTCTTGACTGTGCAGTTCTTCCGTGGAAGTAACGTATTTTAAACTCGACTTTTTATTAATTTACGAATTTAGGGCAACCCCTAGCGGGGGGGGGTCTAGCCTGTTCGGTACTTGAGACTAAGAGCAATTAACTAATTTGGGGCAACCCTATAAGGGGGCATGGGGGCGGAGCCCCCATCGAGCCGCAGGCGAGTCTATAATATATACAGCCGCATGTGTAACTGACTCACTGATGATCTTAAAGTCTTGAAGCGACCGTCTAAGCTAGAGACTTGAAATTTGGCATGAACATTCTTTGCGATGTTTAAATTTAGGAAAAATCATCAAACTACAAAATTTTAACTTTTAAACTATCAAAAATTTTAAAAAAAGACGAGGTGTCGGTAAGGAAGTACGTTAGTTCTTAAAGATGTCGCTTGGAGCGCTATTATAGTCGCTTGGTTCTCGCTTGTATTTAAATCATGTCTTTTAACTACACCTGCGTTCTTGATACTGTTCTTCATTTCTAACAAATCGTTTTCCACCTGACTCCAATAGCAATGAGAATGTGCTGCATTGAAAGCGTGTCTCTAATTATATGTTTACTCACATCAAAAATATGTTTTAGAGAAATTTTATATAACCATGGAACAGAGGTAACTGATTTAAATGTTAGGTTCTCGTTTCATTTTCAATTTATTTTAGATTACTTATTCAAATTCACCCCAGGTTAAGCTTTCGGCCGAACTCATGCAGGAAAATTTCTTGTAGGTTTTCGCACAAAAAATTAACTTATACAGTAATTATAACTTAATTTTCTACATTTGTATGCTGTCCCTCTATATGGATCCCCAGATTGAATTTGGTGCTTCAGTTGATAGTTCTGGCAGTTTCAATTTAAACGTGTCCCACACGTTTGACAACCCGTCTTTAACCTATTTGCTGCTATCCAATAAGGCTTAGATTTTAGTTAAACTCAATAGTATTTTTTTCGCTGTCACTTTGTCCGTCAAAATTCCTCAATGCAGTGCTCTCTCCTAAAGTCTCGTTTACCTTTATTATTGTTGTAATTTAAAACTATTCGATGCTTTTCAATTATTATAACTCATTCAATATATTTTAATTTAGCTAATAATCCTTTTTTGGCTATTATTTCACAATTGGTTTTTTGACAACTATAGGTTGAAAATGCATACTTTACGCCGATTTTATGGTTCTTAAGTTGCAACTTTCTTCATTTTAAGACTTCATAAAGACTTCATGATTATAGTACCTATTACCCTGTGATCTATACTTTTATAACTACTATAATATTTTACTTAGAACCTTAACTTTGCGCATAGACATATCTTGCACGGCACCATCCAATATCACGTATTCTTCTTTTGACTGTTAGGTGGAACGAATCACTATATCAAGCAAGTGATTGCTATACTTTGATTGTTATTTAATGTCCTGGCCCTACAGCTAAAAGATAGGGCCTTTGATGTTTATGGTAAATTTGGAATTTTAACCAATATTTAACATTATTTTGTTAGTAACTACTGTATTTTTTTATTAAAAAGATTGATTTTTTTATTTGCCTTGACAGTAACTTAAAAGGAAATTAGGTAAATGTAGAAGTTTAACACCATTCATTAAAAACTGAAATGAAGGAATCGTAATGAATGCCAATATTACATTATGTATTTATCAATGTATGTTCAATATTAACGGATTGCTATGTTATTCCCCGGAATTTCAATACAACCAATTGAAGGATGGTAACTGAATAGTATTTTATTTTTAATAGTAGGGGTCTTTGGCGGGTTTTATCCAATTTGTAAGTTTTCAAATTATTTGGTTTTAATGGAATTTTTCGTTGTTTTCGATGGTCTAATGCAAATTTTTTATTCAGTTTATCCTTTTAATTTTTTCATCAAATTTCTTATGTTTATTTTATAACTCCCCGTTAAATAAAATAAATTACACGTATTCTTCCCATTTCAACTCCTTCATTACAATCTACTTCAATGATAACTAATACTTTAAACCAATCAAATTCCTGCGACAACTCCTAAGGTACAATAATTTTTTTATTGTATTAATTATTACTATCCTACAACTT
>CM061531.1:143112244-143161328 GCA_030545055.2 Neoaliturus tenellus
AAATTTTCCAGAGCTGTTATTTTTGCTTCTATTGCTGCATGTGTGAATTATTTCCAGATTTTCATTTATTTTAGAATAATTATGGTTGTTATTGACCAAATTGTTCGGCATAATTAGATTTCTTAATGGCTGTATTTTTTTGTATGTGTTCGTTGAAATCGGGTTTTAAAAGAGCGTCTGGTTTGTCCAATGTAAAATTTAGGACAATCTCCACAGGTTATTTTGTAGACTCAGCTGATTGAATTTATCCGTGTCGAATGATTTCTTAGACAATATGTTTTCTATTTTATTAGTGGTTTTATAAGTTACTTTATAGTTTCTTTTCTTTAATATATTTGAGAATTTATGACTTAATTGATTTCCAAAGGTGACCGTAACGTATTTATTACTTCTATTGTTTGTAATCTGGGTGCCTTTCTTTTTATCTATGATTCTATCAACTATTTTTGGGTCGATCCATTGTCGGAGGCAATGAATTTGATTATGTTAAGTTCTTTCTGGTAATTAACGGTGTTCATTGGAATGCTATGAGTCGGTGAACAAATGAGTGGAAGGCTGCCATTTTGTGTGAAATAGGATGGTGTGAAGTTGAATGTATTACTTGACTGGACTGAGTGGGTTTGTGGTAAATGCTGTAACTGATTTTATTGTCATTTCGGGATAAGTTAGATCTAGGTAATTTAATTCATGTCCTGTTTCTATTTCATTTTTGAATTTAATCTTAGGGTGTTTGCTGTTCAGGTAATTAGTGAAGATGTCAATTTGTCTAGCATTTCCCTTAAAAACACATATTGCGTCATCTGCATATCTTTGGTAAAAAATGACTTTCTCTTTGTACTTGGAAGAATCTGCCATAATGTGCTTTACTTCAAAATCATTAAGAAATACTCAGCCAATATACTAGACAATGGTGAAACCCATAGCTAGGCCTTCCTTTTGGATGTAATATTTACCATTGTATTGAAATAGTTTTTGTTTCACTGTGATTTTGACTAGGCTAATTAGCTCGTTAATTTGGTTTTCATTCAATGTGTTGTTTTTTACTAATTGCTCTCTTAAAATCATAATAGATTCATCGACAGGGATATTTGTATACATATTCTCTACATCCAATGACATAAGTGTGTGACTAGACTGGATTGGGACCTCATTCAGCTTCCTGCATAACTCCAAGCTATTTCCAGAGAATATGTATACAAATATCCCTGTCGATGAATCTATTATGATTTTAAGAGAGCAATTAGTAAAAAACAACACATTGAATGAAAACCAAATTAACGAGCTAATTAGCCTAGTCAAAATCACAGTGAAACAAAACTATTTTCAATACAATGGTAAATATTACATCCAAAAGGAAGGCCTAGCTATGGTTCACCATTGTCTAGTATATTGGCTGAGTTATTTCTTAATGATTTTGAAGTAAAGCACATTATGGCAGATTCTTCCAAGTACAAAGAGAAAGTCATTTTTTACCAAAGATATGCAGATGACGCAATATGTGTTTTTAAGGGAAATGCTAGACAAATTGACATCTTCACTAATTACCTGAACAGCAAACACCCTAAGATTAAATTCAAAATGAAATAGAACAGGACATGAAATTAAATTACCTAGATCTAACTTTATCCCGAAATGACAATAAAATCAGTTACAGCATTTACCACCAAACCCACTCAGTCCAGTCAAGTAATACATTCAACTTCACACCATCCTATTTCACACAAAATGGCAGCCTTCCACTCATTTGTTCACCGACTCAATAGCATTCCAATGAACACCGTTAATTACCAGAAAGAACTTAACATAATCAAATTCATTGCCTCCGACAATGGATACGACCCAAAAATAGTTGATAGGAATCATAGATAAAAAGAAAGGCACCCAGATTACAAACAATAGAAGTAATAAATACGTTACGGTCACCTTTGGAAATCAATTAAGTCATAAATTCTCAAATATATTAAAGAAAAGAAACTATAAAGTAACTTATAAAACCACTAATAAAATAGAAAACATATTGTCTAAGAAATCATTCGACACGGATAAATTCAATTCAGCTGGAGTCTACAAAATAACCTGTGGAGATTGTCCTAAATTTTACATTGGACAAACCAGACGCTCTTTTAAAACCCGATTCAACGAAACACATACCAAAAAATACAGCCATTCAGAATCTAATTATGCCGAACATTTGGTCAATAACAACCATAATTATTCTAAAATAAATGAAATCTGGAAATAATTCACACATGCAGCAATAGAAGCAAAATAACAGCTCTGGAAAATTTTGAAATATACAAGGCCGTAAAATCAGATGCGAGACATGTGTTAAATGACAAAATAAACAGTCAGGCAAACGAGCTATTTGATACAATCATTAAACTAGATAAGGAAAGGAAACAGCTGACCGCGGGTGACGTCATCTCGACCTTTGGTGGAACTCCAGTCGCCGCCGGCTCGATGTAATGCGTGCACCGCACCGCGATGATGAGTTCGATCTCGGGACCCGAATGTGTCGTGAATTAAATGTACTGTTTTAGTGTTTTGTGGATGTTTCAATGTGTTTGTGTCAATTTTAACTTAATCTGACGAATCGTTAAATCGAGGATTGACCTGATGATGTGACTGTCGTCACGAAACCGGTCGTCATACCACCAAAAAGGATATTGTACAGGTAAAAATCTTAGCTAACAATTTGAAACTCAATATCCAGCAGTAGGAAATGAATTCTAAAAGAGACATTATAAAAGATTTATTCAAAGTAAAAAGAAAACATATTTCAATAATAAGATAAAATCATCCACTAATGTAAATAAAACAACATGGCAAATTATAAATAAAGAAACGAAGGGAAACAAAGAAAAAGAGTTTTTTAACATTACTCTAAGTCAGAACGGAACCATGATAAAGAACCCTAATCATGTTGCAAAGTACTTAATACAATTTTATTGAAATGGTAGACAAATATGTATTACCAATTTAACGAGTAACAATGGCACACCTACAACCTGCAGTCAGGATCCTCCCCATTATAAATTTCGCTCTAATACAATTGACGAGAGAGAATTAATAAAAATAATAGATTCAATAAAACCCAAAATGTCTGCTGGTCATGACGAAATTCCTATGAAACTGATTAAGAAGTTAAATTAGAAATTATTAAACCGTTGCTCCATGTAATTAATGCTTCAATAATAACGGGAATATTATCCTAATGAACTTAAGATATCCAAAGTCATACCAGTACATAAAATAAACGGTATCAGTTAACTGACACATACTTTCTCCCAACGATATAAAAAAGGTGTTAAAGGCTCTAAACATTAATGTCTTGATGACTCAATCGGATAGCTACCAGCTGAGCAGCGCTCGTTTGACCCCACGCGCGTCTGTGACTTTTAACAACGTACTGCGTTTACCGCTAAACGAAAAATTGAATTTTCTCCGCAACCACTTGACGTAGAGCAATAATTCAAAATACTGGATTATTTAGTTTTTGAGCTTGATTTAATGGTGATAAGTAAAATTTATTTCGAGGCAACAGCTATTTTGAAAATTCAAAAAATTGATTTTTGAAACACTTTTTACTCCATAACTTTGAAACGCGCATTTTCTCGGAGATGCGGGTGGTGTCATTTTATTCACCATTTTAAGCTAATAAACCACAAAATTTTAATTAAAATCGTTAGAGCCGTTTTTGAGAAATTTTGATTTTTGACGATTTTTGAGGGTTTTTGGGGGTAAACTACCCTTAAAAATCAAAAATTCAAAAAAATGAAAAAAACGCCTGGAATTATCGTGCGTTTGGACCTACGTACCAAATTTCACCAAAGTCGGACCATTGGGGCATTCTCTAGCTCTGTATACATCCTGACACACATACACACACACACACACACAGACATCACTCCGAAAACCACTTTTTTGGACTCAGGGGAACCAAAATGGATAAATCCACCAACAACTCAAATTCGAAAATTTTGACGAAAACAATACTTTCTCCATATACTATGGTATAGGGGAGAAAGTAAAAGGGGATCGTACTGACCCTTTAAACTACAGGCCATTGGCAATCCAACCCTCGTTTTCAAAAATTTAGAAAAATGTATGCTTACCCAACTGATTACTTATTTTGAGCACAATAATTTACTGGATATAGAGCAACATGGTTATAGACAAATAGATCAACACTGACTGCTTTAGTTTATTATGTTGAGAATATTTTAGAAAACTTAGATAAAGGAAATTGTACTTTAGGAGTTTTCCTAGATATGACTAAAGCATTTGATAGTGTTAATCATACATTACTACTGAATAAATTAAAAACTTATGGAATAATTGGTAAAGAACTAATTGGATAAAGTCATATCTTGAGGGTCGACATCAATACGTTAGTATTAAAAATCTGGAAAATAATTATCTTTACGATGCTAAATCCAAAACTAAAAACATCAATTACTCAGTACCACAGGGTTCAGTTTTGGGTCCGTTTTTGTTTTTATGCTACTTGGGAGAATGCCAAAGTACATTTACAGCCAAATAAAAAATAGCAAAATATGTTTATATGCTGACGATATTAGTATGAGTGTATTTGGCAAAAATTTAACCGTTGCAAAAAATGATTGTGAAGACTCAATTAAGATACTAAAAAATTACTTAAATGATAGACAACTTCTCCTGAATGAAGATAAGACTAAGATTGCTACACTTTACTTGCAGACTATCAGATCAAATCCAAAATAACTTCAATAGTCATAGTAATTTTGTAAAAGAAACAAAATTCCTCGGCCTTGTATTGGACAGCACATTGAGCTGGACTACACATGTCAATCATATTTGTAAAAAACTAACATCCGGCATATTTGCTATTAAAAGATTGGCTCCAACATGTAGCTTAGAAGCATTAAAATCAGTATATTTTGCAACTTTACACTCCCATATTTCATATGGAATTGAGATATATGGAGGTGCTAGTAATATTAATTTAAATAAAATATTGGTTTTACAAAAAAGAGCAGTACGGTCTATGTTAAATTTAAAAGAAACTGAATCGTGTAAAGAACATTTCATAGAATTAAAATTCATGACAGTTTATAGCCTTTACATTTATAGAACAATAATTTTAGTACGAATCAATCAAAACAAATTATTAAGACAATGTGATGTACATAATTATAACACAAGAAATAAGGGTGACTTGCAATCAAAATACATAACAAAGAAAAGTTTAAACAATGTCCAACATATAGTGGGGTGAATTCACAAACTTCCTCCCAAGTGGCATAAAGGAAGAAGTGGATTTTTCAAGATTTAAGAACAAACTCAGAGATTTCCTAATTAATTTGCCATGTTACAATCTAGAAGATTTTTATAAGAATAATACTCCTTAAGTTGTATAATGTTTTGATTTGACTGGAAAGTAAAGGTGGATTGAGAGCAGGCTAAAAAATATTTGTAAAAACTTGACGCATTCTTGTACATTTTTATGTATGATTGAATAAAGATATTTGTCTATTGTCTATTGTCTATTGTCTATTTTGACCAGCTAAACTTGTAAACAAAATTTCATGACGTGCTCATAAATAGGGAAGTAAATGTATATTCTCCTTAAGATAAATATAGGGAAAGAGTATGCAGGTATGCTGCCATGGGGAACACTAAAAGTAGGTTTTTAGCATAGAAAATTTATTTCGACCATATAAAGCCATATAGTAAGTTTCATCAATATCTGTCCATAAATAAAAGAGTTTGCCTATTCTCCATATGATTAACATGGGAAAAGAGTATGCAGGTTTGCTGCTACGATAAGTAAAAACAAAGATTTTTTACCTTAAATGGATGAATCTCAACCAAATGAAGCTAAATACTAAATTTCATCCAAAAATATTGGTCCCCCCCCAAATATTGAGCCCAAAAGACAATGTACTGTCTTTAGACTTTGTAATATCTCGGTAACCAATGGAGATAGAGCAAAGCTTCAAATACTAAATTGTGTGTTTTTTTGAGCTAAATCCAATGGTAAAAATAAAAATTTAAAATTTTTAAAATTTACATATTAAAATGCAAAAACCCATTTTTGGGGTACAAAAAACCCCCAAAACTACCCCTTCTGGTAGGTCGATATGTCTGGTTCTCAAACTCATCCGAATAAACGTAGGATTACACATCTCTACCAAATTTGGTGTCGATCGGACCATTTTTACGAGAGTTATCGTGTCTAGGGACACATACATATATATACATATATATATATATATAAAAATTTTAATGACTATTATTTTTGGTCACTGGGCACCTCAAAACGAAAAAGTAACATGGTCCCGTGCTTAGGTCTTGCCATGAGACCTACGGTAATAGCTTATTCCCTATGGGAAATTCGCTAAAAATACAAAATTACCAAACAAATAAATAATATTAACAGCAAAAGAGGTTGTTAAAGGGAAACTTATCCCTTTCAGGGGACTGATTAATAATCAGGACTAATTTTACACATGCACAAATAACGGTCACGACACAAACTACTTTGACTTGACTGGATTTTGCCTTTACCGAGCGAATACACCAACTGGAATACACAGAATGTGTTCCAGGGTTACCAAGTGATGAACTTCATATTCTCCGTGGATATGACCAAATTAATTTTCCCTCACGTTTAAATGTTTCTGTGGAGCATGTCTTGTAACTTCAACTAGTAAAAAGTAAATAGGCAAGGTAATAAGCCTAATTCAATGGTTCAGACGGGTACTGGACACAAAATCATATTCATTAGTAGGCCTATAAATATGCTCAGAAAAGGGAGTCTTAACTTAAAATAATTTAATTTGTTAAGTTGGTACGAAATTGTTTTAGTAAGGAAGAGGTAAAACTACCCATCGGAGTCTCTCAAATTATGTGTAAAGCGTAGTAACGCTGAATTGAGCTGACCAAAACGGATGTCGGCATCACGTAGTTCAAAAGTGCTCTTTTTATTTTTCGTATATTCAACTTTTTTCTTCCTTTGTCTCTCGCGTACCACCTAAAAATGCTCTCGCGTACCACCAGTGGTGCGCGTACCACCGGTTTGAGAAACACTGCCCTATAGGGAAATTCGCTAATATTCCCTGTAGAAAAATTGGCTAAAAATAACAAAGTGTTCCAATAACAAAGTAAAAACTAATATTATAACAATGAAAAACACAATAGAAATATTTTTCATAGGTAATTAATGTTTAGAATTAATACATTTTACCCAATACTTAGTAATTCTGGATTTATGAGAGCGGTCGAAAATTGAGACAGTCGGATTGTGCCACTGCAAATTTTCCTGACTTTTGGCACTTTTCCCCCTATTTTTCCCTGACTTTCGGCATTTTTTCAAACTTTTTCCTGACTTTTCCTAACCAAAACCCAAAAATCCTGACTATTTCTGACTTTTAATGTCTGTGGCAACCCTGAACAGGCTTCAGACAATGGAATATTAGCAAGTATAAACAACTCAACAATAAACATTCAACAAATTGTTGGCAACTCCCTTAAAAGATCAAGTAAAAAAAAAAAAAAAGGGCTGTACTACTTGACATTAAGTATCAATATATTGCTTGATCTAGTTATTAACTAAATCAAATTATTTTATTTCAAGATTTTATCATGAAGAAGGTCAAGGTTTACCATTAACCATGAAAAAAAAACTTGTGTTTAACCTAACAATGACTTCCACAGCTGCACATACCTGGGCCGCAGTCCACGCCGCTGATATTCATCTTCGTCCACTTTCATGTTGCCGCCACCACACGAGGCGCCCATCAAGAACCTCGCCAGACGGAGCTGAGCAACTGAGCCCAGATCAGGTCCTTGTCCAGTTCATCTTCGGAGGGCAGAGAGCTGGGCTGAAGTGGCACACTCTCACACGGCGCCCCTGCCAACAAAACACACCACACTGCAGTGTTTGCTGCAAGATCGTAACAAGACTCTGCTGCCATGCGTACGACGCGTGCAACTGATAGTTTTTGTGGGTTACATTAACTTGGTGATTTTACATTGGTTGACTAAGCTTATTTAAGAGGCTCTGCAAGCCTGTCGTATGAGAGAAATTAGAGGTTATTCTAATAGTCATGGCAAAAAAAGAAGTAATGGTCTGCATCACACGTAAAAAATACAACTCTGAATAAAGGCTTAATTTATGAAAAAAAACTTTTTACACCAATATATTACTATAAAGAAGCTTCTTTTAGCAAGACTCTAGCACTTACATACTTGTAATGTGAAAACAGGATAATTAGAATGTAAATTGAGCTGATTATAACTTTATTCATATTAGGGTTCCAGTGTCAGGGTAGCCAGTCCCTCTATGGCTCTGCCTGAGACCAAAGCTTCGTAGCATCCATGGATCTTGGCGACTGCTTTCTCTATTAAAGGCACCCATAACTGCTTTCTTTTCGCCTGAAAATAAGTTTTTGCTATGATAACTCCAAGTTAAATACTTGAAAATAATGCAGAGAATATTATATTTAAAATAAAATTTTCAATGGAAAAGAGACGTTGCAAAGAAAAGAGTCATTAAACATTGTAAATCATCAACATTATTATTTTACACAAAAAAAAAAAATTACAAATACTCTGAAATGTTGACCAAAAGTTTAATTTTTTTCTTTGAATATTGCCACTTGAAAAAGTAAACCTTGCTTAGAATTGGTTTTACTTTTGCTAATGTGTAGTGTCACAATAAGCAAGTGACAGTGTGAATAAAAGCTACGAAGGAGTTACAGTACTATGAAAAATTATTTCTAATGAATTCTAGCAATGCTGTTTCTTAGAATTAATTTAATGTTACCTTTTTATTATTTTTCAGACTAATGACTGTTATTTTTGGAGTTATTTAATTGCAGTATAATGTTATATTGAGTGTGCATAAAAAAACTACCATACTGTCAGGCCATAGTCCATAAAAATTCAATGTTTTTATACAAACTTCACCCATCATGATTTTGAATACTGTTCATCAAATAAAAACTTACATTTTTTCGATCTCACATACACACACATCTCTACCCTTGCTATTAGTAAGAATAACACACAATCACATTGCTTATGATTCACCACCGTTAAGTGTTTGTGACTCTTGGTCAATAGCTTCCTTAGGATCAATTGTCGACAATGTGGATCAATATTGCACGTGGTTCTACCATACCTGGGAGTAGACGAGGTGGCCGCGCTTGTCGCAGGGCAACAGACCATCCACCAGCACCGTGGTCCACACGCCGTCCTTGCACAGCCACACCTGGTACGCCCACTGATGGCAGTAGTCCCGCATCACCTACATCTGACATGAGAGACGAGCATTGTACCATACCTGGGAGTAGACGAGGTGGCCGCGCTTGTCGCAGGGCAACAGATCGTCCACCAGCACCGTGGTCCACACGCCGTCCTTGCACAGCCGCACCTGGTACGCCCCCTGGTGGCAGTAGTCCCGCATCACCATCACCTTCTTCACCAGGTCCTCCCGCTCTGCCAGCACGGCCAGCGCGCTCAGCAGCCAACAGTTGCCCAGGACACCTGCGGATCCATCAGTAACTGAGTCCTGCATTGTCTGTATTCTTAATGAAGAATTCTTTTTAAGAATCTTTAAAAAATTATAGTGTCCACATCTCTGGTGACACTGGGAAATGAACAAGATAAAAAAGTCATTCCAGTTTTTAATACCTCAAATGTATTCTTGGGCTTTCCTACTCCTGACTAATCCAATCTTAACCATCCAATATTTTCAAATAGCTTTTAGTTTTAAGCCAAGCTCATTAAATAGTAATAGTTAAAAAAAAAACCATTATAATGACATTAGACTTAAGCAAATTAGGTAACATTTTGAACAAATAAAAAAATGTAACCACTTTTCATTAAAAGATTAAATACTTCCCAATAAGAGAAGATGTTTTGGAATTACATTGGACGAATTAAAACCGGATATTGTAGCTCTCTGTGAACACGGTTTAAACCAAAATGAACTAGATAGATTTAAAATTGAGAGTTTCAAATTATCATCTTTACTTTGTTATAAAACTTCAACTCGTGAAGGGGTAATAATTCTAGCAAAGAATAAAATTCACAACAAAAGAATGACCAACCCTACGATTGATGGTTTATTTACTGAAAAATTAATTGAATCATGTGTTTAAGAGGCATGTATAAATTAATTTTCTTATGTGTTCATCTTCTAATATTGTTCTCCAAAACGTTCCATTATAGAAAAAAACTTATTGGAAAAACTTGATCCAGCCATCAATTATAGCGGATATTCGACAGTCTACTGTAGGCTACTACAAATATTGGGCAGTAACACTGCTATGACTGTGGGCCTACCTTGGGAGATGTCGGAGGGGAGGGGCGTGCGGAAGATGGCCCACTTGAGCTTGGAGTCGCCCTCGGTGTTGATCTGGTGGGGGCGGAGCCACTGGACCACGTGGGTCTGGTCCTTGCTGTCCCCAGGGTTATAGTACAGTGACTTGGGCGCCGGCGGAAACGAGTCGTCCACAAACGGTTCCTTGTTCTGCAAATGTCAAACATTTCACTTTAAAAACTTAAAAAGAAAAGCTTAATTTATGAATAATAGGAAATAACATTATATTTGCAAATAATTTTCTATAGGAAGTATGTTTCTCAGTAATTTTACAGAAAGCTGTTTTATAATTTGATGAACCAAAGTATTAATTACATAAAAACAGGGTGAATAAATAAAAAATAAAAAAATAAATAAATAAATAAATTAAGAAATTACCAGCACCATCAAATAAAATAGCCAAAAAAATTTACAGAATCATCTGAGATAACATTATACTTCTAAGTAACCATAACCTGAAAATATTTTGGAATTTGTGAACCTCACTCAACATTTAGATGTACCTAACCACAACAAAACAGCCTCTTTTGACAAAGTACCTTTATACAAATATGCCAACAGAGGAAACTGTTATGATTCTTGGGCAAAATTTGATTAACAATTCCAACCTCAGTAAGGGAGCTGAATTAATAGCTTTACTGAAAAATTATATTTAGGTACAGTATATCAGTTTAGAACTCAAATACAAGATATTGTATCAATTGAGTAGATATTGGTATATTAAATATTTGTTAAACGACTTTCTTTGTATTTTTGAAAAAGAGGAAAAAATACATCTTTAATAATGTAAAGTAGCCTACAGTAGGCCTAATTATTTACTATCCCATGAATTCCCTTAGCGGAGCAAAGGTGATTAGCTAGTAATAAATAATTTACGCATAATTTCTTAAAAAAGAAATGTTCTTTTTACACCAGTTGTCTGACAAGGCTTTTTATTAAATGTCTTTCAGCATGAAAACATTGTTAAAGTCAAGTTCACGCTCCTCGCGCCAGCTTATCAAAGTGTTTGCAGCCGATCACAATGTAATCTATACAGTCATGGCACTTCTATTGTATTGGGGTGTCCGACTAATGGAACCACCAGACCAGGGGCGTTGCTACACACAATTTTGGGGGGGGGGGGGGAGAGCCTCAAATTTCGCAACTCAGGTATGGGCTTTTCGCAACTGATTTTTTTAGGTTTCCCAGCCCTTAGGCCTCGATTTGAAGTAAACCCCATATCATAAAAGTAGCACATAAAACACATTATAGTTTAAATTATATAGGCTATTATGTTGGTAAAACCTTATTTGATACCCTACTTAGGCTAATTAGTTGTTAACCCATAAAAGTCAAATATTGGTGTAATATAGATTTGAATATTCCAGTAAGATATTTTAAAAACGTTATTGTAATATTTTAAGCAAAATAAAACTAATTAATGTATCATTTTTTTATTATATATCTAAAATATTTAAGGACATGAAATAACACTATAATCTTATCAAACTTAAATAAAAATAGTTAACTATTAACCGAATCACACTAGACTCAAGCTTAATAATTTATTAGTTAATACTTAATTATTAATTAAAAAAAAAAAATGGATTTCAGATGATTTAAAAGAAGAAAAAAATAGCCTCATTGAACTTAATAAACAGGCAAGGAGTACTGGTTTAAATAATCTGAAGATGGAATACAAAGAAAAAAATAGGCAATATAAAGGTAATTTATTACATGCAAAAAAAGTCTTTACAATAATAAAATTCAAAACTCTGATAACATAGTTAAAACTTCATGGGAAATCATCAATAAAGAAACACAAAAAAAAACACAAAAAAGGTAGAAAGAGATTATATTTTGTTAACAAATAATGGTAAAATTTCTGATCCAATAACCGTTGCTAATAATTTTAATAATTATTTTGAAGCTGTGGTTGAAAATTTGCTTTAAGACACCAACTCAAGATGGGTGTCATGAAAATGAAATACTTGAACAAATTCCTAATTTTAGGTGTCCTCCACTGGATGAAAAAGAGTTGAGTAGTATTTTTGACTCACTCAAAAACAAATGGTCCAGTGGTTATGACGAAGTCCCTGTCAAAGTTATAAAATTTGCTAAGAATACATTGATCAAACCGTTACTTGATTTAATTAATGCTTCTTTTATTTCAGGAATTTTTCGCAACAACTAAAAATTTCTAAAGTAATACCAGTTTATAAGAAAGGAGAAGACACAGACATTGAAAATTATCGTCCAGTTTCTATTTTACCTGCAATATCAAAAATTTTGAAAAATCAATGTATTGGAGATTGGTAAAACATTTAGATAATAATAACCTTTTCAGTCAAGAACAACATGGTTTTAGAAAAGACAAATCTGTTAATAGTGCATTAATTAGCTTTACCGAATCTATAATTGATTCAAAGGATGAAAAGGATAAGGTAGCAGGGATATTAATGGATTTATCAAAGGCTTTTGATAGCATAACCCATGATAAAATCATAACAAAATTAAAATATCTAGGAGTTAAACCCCTTTATTTAAATTGGTTCAAAAGTTATCTTGAAAATAGAAGTCACTACGTCTAAATATCAAAAACTGAAGGAAATAAAATTTGAAATACAAGTCACATTCCCAAATAATTATGGGGTACCTCAAGGATCCATACTTGGCCCTTTATTATTTATTTGCTATATAAGGGCCATGCCAAATTGTCTTAGCAAACTAATCAACATTAAAAACCAACTCATACTTTATGCAGACGACTCAAATCTCATTATGTCAGCAAAAACTGACTTGGAAATAGAAATAAATTCATTCATTGAACTAACAAAAATTCAGAATTTTTTAATTTCAAATAGTTTAATACTAAACACACAAAAGACTAATTTCATCCCTTTGAGTGCGAAGCAAAACAGAGAGACTCCCGATTTTAATATTTACATTGACGATAAAGTAATAAATCAAGTTGATAATACTAAATTTTTAGGATTTCATATTGATACCCATTTTAGTTGGGACATGCATGTTGACAACATTTTATAAAAAATAAACTCTGGGATATACGCTTTAAAAAGGTTGTATTTTTGTAAAATAACTGTTTTGAGGACTGTCTTAATTACAGTACAAGAAATAGAAACAGAACTGTCTTACCTATTCATAATTTAGAGTTCTTTAAGAAAAAAAATCTTATGCTGGCTCTACATTTTTAAAATACATTCCTACAGAATTACAGAATATTGAAAATTGTAACAAATTTAAAATGCTGTTTAAAGATTTTCTTATAAAATGTGCTTTTTATTCTTTAGAAGAATACTCTAATTCAAGCACGACAAATTAAATGTGATCTCCATTTTATTTTCATTTGGTTCCTGAATAATGTACATATACTATATTACTAATGTTGGCCAAGATATAAGAATGCATTATGACGCTATTTATTGTATGTTATGTACAAAAACAAATAAAGATATTTTGAATTGAATTCAATTGAATGTTAACAAATCAATTTTATTTTAAATCTATGTAGCCTAATTTTATTCATATTGCAACTAGCCTTACAGTCTAGCCTTTTAAAAAAAATTCAGACTATCTAGTTGTTTTTTCATAATTTTACTCTCTTCAAGGCATGTAAACAAAAATAAAAGTAAAAAACTTAATGTACAGTACTTGATTTGTGTTTTATTTATCATCATTATTTTGTTAGGCCTAACCCATTTGTGACCACTGTCGACATTTGTCTACGCAATATTTTAATTTATGGATACACATGGAATTTTAGGGTTTTCATGATTAAAATTAACATTTTGGAGTGAAAATATAGTTATCTTTCATATTTCTAGGCCAGTGGCATACACACAGTAAACAGAAGTACGGTATTGAAATCAGTATTGACCAACTCTCATAGAATCAACTGATCCCATCAACTTCCATGCAAGCCTGTCACTGTTAATTTAACATAGGCCCTACCACCAACGTTGCCACAGATCGGCTAACCTTTTTAAGAATTGCACCACCATATCGAGTTTGGTCGTGAGCGGGAATCGAACCCGCGCTAACGTAGACACCTGGCCAAGGTGCCTACGCCTTAGCCATCTCAGCTATCAAAACCAGCAGCCTAGGCATGAGAATTTGGGTTTTGGACGGTGCGGGGAAGACTGTAGGCCATTGGTATGCGAGTTCGCTACGAGAGCTCGGCACTAAACCGTTGCACTCAATTCATAATTGTTATTAGCATTTAAAGCGTTTTTCCTATAATATAGATATATATAATAATAAAAAGACCCACCCTTAAAATAAATTATATAGTTTTGATTATTTCAGTGAAAAACACTTTTTGTTTCTTCATCATAGTTATTTCTCAAAATTTTTTGTTTTATCTTAATTGAAACTTCTTAGCACGTACTCAGGCCCGGATTATCCATTAGGCCATAGCCTAGGGCGTCAGCCAGGGGGGGCATCAAACAGGGACTTTTTTATACTACGTTTCAGTCAAAAATATTCAATTGCAAATATAATATAATTCTGGTTTTTTACAATTTTTCTATTACATTCTCTAATAACTAGGGTAAATAGAATATTCGTCAAAAGAGAGAGAAGAAAGATCTATTTAGGCGAACTAGGTGACCCCCAAAGGTACCGGGACCCGAGGGGCTCCGCAGCGGGGATGAGCGCCCCTGATCTGCCATAAAGAGTGTCCCTGATTAACAGTCAAGAGCATCACCCCCGACTGGCGGTAAACATCGCCCTCTAATTGACGATAAATAGCACCCATTATCAGAGTTAAATCACCCCAGACCGGTGGTAAACATCCACCGGCGGTAAAGAGCACCCCTGATCGACTGTAAAGAGTGCCCCCAATACGCGTAAATAACGCCTGTGATCAGCGGTAGAGAGCGCCCCTGGCCAGCAGTAAACATTCCCTTGACGGTAAACAGCGGCCCTTTGCCTTGTAGGGTTTGCTTGACCTTGTTGGAATTACATAATATTTGATTTCAGATCTAAAATTAATATGGGCCTGGTTTTAAAATTGTATACATTAAATGGTACAAAAGGATTTCGTCCACGGATTAAAGTGACAAAAATTCTGATCATCACATTCATTAAACAGTTCTGTGGTTTTATATAACAGCCAAAGTAATTAAAAATTTAAAATAAGCCCATAAATCGGTTGAATTTGGGGGGGGGGCCGTAATTTTGACCTTTGGCCTGGGGCGTCAAAAAGTGTTAATCCGGGCCTGCATTTACTGAGTTTTGGGAAGCATGATTTGATTACCGTATCTCTGAAGTGTCTATCAATATAGCTGTATCGTTCTCTACACTTAATATACTTAAGCCACTAAGCTTTTCTTGAGACATTGTACATTGTGCTTCAAAGATAGTATTTCATTAACTTAATAATGGAAAATATTCAAAAATTTGATTGCCACAACACAGGGCTACAAATTGCGCGGCAAGCAGGTTAAGTTGACAAGGGCTGGTGGCAGAGTTAGCAAAACTGTAAACAAAAATATAACTGCCGACAAACCTATAGTAAAAATATTTTGATATTTTATGAGAATTATATTTTAGGCAATTTAAGAAAATGCAATGGCACCATATCAAATTTAAAATTACTAACATGAGTTAAAATTAAAACTGTGCATGGCCCTGCACAGGCCCCTTAGCTACAGGCCCCCCGCAAAGCGGGCCATGCGAGTCCATCTGTTACACCACTGGTTCGCTAGCGCACGTTGTGATTGACTGCAGAGTTAACTCGGATGCCATGTACAGATGGCTCGGTGTATCTGTGCTCATGGCTTTCAAGAAAAGAGGATGGGAAAGGGACAGGGTGAGGCTACTTTTCTAAAAGGATCAGTCTGTTGTATCTAGGTCGTCATCAAGATCCAAAAATGTTGCATTAGAACTGAGATAAAACGCAAATAAAGTCAATTTTATAGTATATTTATCGAAAGCCATGAGCACAGATACACCATCTATATCCATCTGTTAGCCATCTGTATCCTTGTGTGTCAGTGTATCGTGAGTTAACTGTACTACATTTTGGTACAGATTCATTGTAATGTTTATAAGTACCTATTAAATATACACATTAGACTTATCTTAGATAGGAAATATATGTCAAACCAAGTTTCCATGATTCACTGTGAATGTTAAAATTCAGCATTACAACATTTATGAGAATTCAAATGCATTATACTGTTAACAGTAACCAAGGGAGGGTTAGTCTTATAAGCCAAAGGTTAGATTTAAGTTCAAGACAGGTAGTGTCACTCACAGATTTTTGGGAAAGTTCACAAACAGCTTACCCTTGGGATTAAGGTAAAAGTATTTAAAAAATTCCCTAAGATTTACTCTCAAAAATGAAATTTTTTATATTTTTTGAGAGGAAAATTTAAGACTCAAAAAATCTTTCCCAATGGAAGTTTAGAAAGCAGCTTACATCAGTAATACATGAACCTAGATAAACAGTTGTTCTGATTAGTTTTACAACCTATCACTAATATTATAAAGGGAAGTTATATATTTCTTTAACCTAAGTCAAAATAAGTTGGTGTCTCTATCAGAGAAAAACATTTCTATTGGGAGTTTCTTTTTTCAAAACAACTTATCTAATACAGTACACCTAGTTAATTTTTATTCTCAGAACATTCTACTCTTTTACTGAAAATAGAGAAGACTCATAAACATCATAACTGTAAATTTGCTACTCACCTCTTTGCAGAACTGCACGATCCTCTTCCACTTGTCCAGTGCTTCTCGCTCCTCTATGTGTCTCAGGTCCTCCATAAGTTCGCTCTCCTGCCGCACAGTCTGGACTCTAGGTGGCGCCTCCGTAGGGGCCGGGGAGGAGACGGGAGTGCCCGGCGGCACAGGGGACGCAGACGAGGACACACTGCGAGACGTCTGGCACATCTCACATGCCAGCGATGCTGTGTGGTTCTCAAAAGTGCAGTGAACACAATGCCACGCCGCCGAGGGGCTTCTAGCTCCGACCTGCGCTGGGATCACCGCCAGCTCGTTAGTTACGGGACCGTTACTATAACTTCCGATCACTCCCGACCGACTATGCCTCACATGAGCGCTACTTCTGTGCGGTCCATTCTTCCGGGTCTGCCTTTGTTTTGGTATAGCACCGAGCGCAGGGTTAGCACTAGATTTTTTCTGCCCGTGTCTCGGTGAAGGACTTCTTGGCACGTGTTTTGATGTAGGCACTTCGAGCAATCTTGGAGGTTTGTTAGCCGTTTTGCACACTTGACAAGTTTGTGAGTTTAGTGGGTTTTTTAATGTGCATTGTGGACATGTCCAAAACTCTCCTTTTCGTAAGGTCATGTCTCTGACCAAGGATATACTCCTCAGTTTTGAACCTCCGCAGACGACACAAGCCATTTCGCTGCCTGAGTTGACTAGAGTGCACTTCTTACAGGTCCAGTCTTCCGCACTATCACCAGGTAAAAATTGAAAATCATCTTCTAAATCTTGTGAAAGGTGGTTTTCGGGTCCATTTTCCAACCCTTCTTCTTTAGGAGGAGTATATCGCACACTATCTTTGGTAACCGTGATCAGACTGGGCTCCGTTAAACTCGGTGGGCTTCTTACAGAGTTACAAATATCACAAGCTTCAGACCAAATTGGGTTGTAAGCGTAAGAACATTTTATACAAGTCCACATTCTCTCAAAATTTTTAGCACATATACTTTCTGTAAGAGAAGATTTCTTATCTACTAGATCCATTACGATAGGCCCTGTAGAAACTCTTTTCCCTGCGACAGTCCCCTGTGGACTTCTCAAATGCTGAACACCAGGTTCTGATATCCCGATGTACGAATATCTTGTCGTACTGGGAGATCTGTTGAGAGGGGTCAACTTTAAATTTAAATTATTAGCTTGTCGTGGCACCGTCTGTTGCAAATTACCTTGAGCGTCTGTTTCGACTAAACTTCTCCTATTTATCTTATTATCTAAAGGGGGATCGGTAGGTAACACCTCCGAAAAAGATCTACGGTATATAGGCTTAGTCCATAAACTAGTAGCGGGACTAGAATCGGTTTGTTGCACCGTGATAGAAACTTCCTTGGCGGGAGTGGCTAGTAAATTTCTATGAGACCCGACTGAATTCCTCCAATCAGGAATCGTAATGATGACCCCGGACTTCGGCAGAGTGCTGAAACTATTAGGAATGTTAACTTTCCGGGGCATCTCGCACACGGCACACCTATCGACACTGTTCAAATTCACTAGGGTGCACCTCAAACACGACCATGAATTCTTTTCGCCGAAGTTGTTGACATTCCAGCTGAGACTGTTGGACTCGACCACGAGACTGCTGGGTCGACGACGCTGAACTACGCCATTGTTGGACAGCGACCGGCTGACCTTGGACCGGACCCTCTCGTAGACCGAGTGACCCTGGCGCTTGGGGGACCGCACTCCCGTCTCGGTGGTCATCCCACAGGCAGCACATCGATCACTCACACTGGTGTTGGACTGGCCGCACTCGCTGCACTCCCAGTGCGACATGAGGCTAGGCAGGCTGGCGGAGCGCACAACGCCCTCCCCTCTGCCGCACTCCCCCGCATGCCACGTGGCAGACTTGACCTGGCATCTCCACCCACTACCACTGTCACTGCAACACACCACAGGTAAGTCAGTATGGTGAACATTGGAGTATGGGGTTTACACTGGATGATCACATGAGCCTCAAACACCTTTGAATATTGAGGATTTCAAGTACCGTACATATATAGTATTAATAGTCTACTAATAGGTAACGAAACTCTACCTGAAGGGGCAGAAATTGGGTTTTCCCTTTTTACACCATTAAACTTTAACTTGGATGAGATGTCCAAATAAAATTTTAAGTTTAAAAAATGTGGGGAGGGATATGAAAGGAGAAAATAGGGAATAAAAAGTGAAGAAACAGGCCAAATAGATACAAAGGTGAACAAGGTGAATCGTTAACAAAGAAGAAAGAGTACACAAGAAGAGAAGAGGAAAAAAATAAGTGCAAAGAAAAGACTGAAAAACATTTTTTAACCAGTAATATAGGACGATTAGTAAAAATTTTGGAAAGACAAATATAACTTTAAATATTGTTTATTGAAGTCCAACCATTGCATAAAGCACCAATAATGATATTACATTAATAGTAAAAGGTACTGTACATTATTAAGCAAAATTCAAGCTCAATGCATAAATGAGGTCTTTACATAAAGGAGTCACATTGGTACAGGTTTTACACCAATAATAGCTTAGCATTTGATGATAATTGTGAAGTAGTGTTATAATAGAAACTAGGGATCGCCCACTGGTCGAAATTCGACCAAAATCTCAGTTCATCTTGAGCCATTTAGATTTAAAAGGTTTTATAACCAAAACATCTGTTCTTGGTATGCTAGCATTTTTTTATTATTACAGCTGTCTAATGATTCAATCATTTTTCCTTCACCTATAAGATTAACATTGAAGCTTTGAAAGCCTATAGGGCGTAGCCCTAGAGGCCGATGAAAATTATAATGTGATTCTGCTCACCTACAGGACACTATCTTTCTAACCGTATGCGCGGATTTCTCCTACAATGTACACGAGCTGAGAAAAAAGGAGGAAAAGAAACATGCTTGCCTTTTAATATATAGACTAGGGATCGCCAACTGGTCGAAATTCGACCAAAGATTCAGTTGATCTTGAGCCAATTAGTCTTAAAATGTTTTGTAACTGAAACATCCGTTTTTCCTGACTTGCTAGCATTTGTTATTACAACAGCTGTCTAATGATTCAATCAATTATTCTTCTCCCATAAGATTATCATTGAAACTTTGGAAGCCTATAGGACAAAGCCCTGGGGGCCGATGCCAGTCAAAGTGTGATTCTGCTCATCTACAGGACGATATCTTTCTAACGGTATGCGAGGATTTCTCCTACGATGCCCACAATCTGAGAAAAAAGGAAGAAAAGAAACATGCTTGCCTATTAATATATAGATTATGTGATTTGCGTATCAGCTGATTGTTCCATTACGATTTATGTTTTAACACTTTTGTTGCTAAGGACGTCTTAAGACGTCCAAGATCCACTCGCGGTTAGCGCAGGACGTCCTAGGACGTCCTCATGTAAGGTTAAGTTTATGGAGCCAGTATATTCTGCGCTTTCCTCGTAGGGAGTTGAAACTACGTCAGCCCTCGGGGGACGTATCTGAACTTTTCTGAATTATTTCATCGTATCTGAACTTCAATTACCATAAGGAATGTAAATTGACAGTTAAATTATTTAGCCATATAGCAGTGCTTAAATAGACTTTTAGCAGTCAATGTGTTAATGTGCCTAGCCTCAAAAGAGTGTGATTATATGTAAGTGGGAACGATGATTTGGACAAGCGACATCGGATGTTACTACATTTTGGATTTATGACCACCATCCAATTGTAAATATGTGTCAGGTTTACTACTTTATTTTTACCTGCAGTGATTTACGCTACCAAATTTAAGTTGGTCTAAAACAGTGAATGTAAAGATTGTATTTAGCCTTTAAGCCACATTGGCTAAGCAATTTTGGGCTAAAAGAATGGCCAAATTTTTCTTGAGATATTTAGAATACTCGCTACACTCTTGTTCTAACTTGCATCTTACTCATGGCTTAAAGGCCCCCATAATACAATTGATGCATAAACTACTAAAACAAGCATAAACTATTCTTAATATTTAACCATTGTTTTCAACTATTTAGAAGGTATGTTAATATCTTTCATTGTTTGATCTTTTTAATACCAAAATCACTTATTTTATGCAAATTAAGTTATATGAGAAATTTAAGGATTGTGTCTTCAAATAAAAACTATTTAAAAAATAAAACTATGTGTACTCAATTTGGGCTAGCTCATAACTATTACAACAAAAACACAATAATAATAAAATAACATTAATTGATTTGACTACCTTCAAGTTTGGGCTCCTAGTGGGGTTTTAGGGGTTATATTCTACCTAATTAAATTGACAATCTGGATCTTGAAATCACACTAAGTACGAAAAGGTTTATGAATACAGGATGAAATTATACTATGAAGATACTATGAAGGGCCGATATGATGAAGATTTTTCATTCATTCATTCAATTGGAGAAATCTGGGATGAAAGAAAGATTTAGGACTAGTGATGAATAAGTCTTAGTGACAATGACAGATAAAGATTTAAAGGGATTGAATATCCACAATATAGAATAAATACTGTAAGCACTAAAACCTTATAAGACAATTGAGCTTGGAGGGAGATGTGTAACATATGCCAAATTAACATATTTTAAATGTATTTGTTTATTTCTAGGTCTAGTTATTTTTATGACAAAATCATGTCCATCCCATTTAGAATTTGCCTTGCTAAAAAATATAAAATAGTTTACTCATGTTGTATTAAAAATGATACTGTTATTGTGTATGTCTAATTAATGTAATTATTACTATGTCCAAGTAATCTATCAAATCTTCATAATAAAAAGTTATATGTATTATGTCTCATTAGATAAAAAAATATTTATATAGACCAACAAGATTTATAATTAGAAATTATAATATTTTCAGCAAGTTACAAATCGCTAGGAACAGGGAGGTGAGGAAAGTCAGAGAGGAAATTGTCAAAGCCATATTTCAACAATGTGTCAATAGTTTCTGCGGTGACCGGAAACTTGTATTGCCTGACATTCTTGCCCCGATATGGAGCCAATCACATTCATAGCCGTTCTTACAAAACTGACATTTAACACTTATAACGAATGTGTAACATTTTGTTTATTAGGAATTAATTAATTATGTCTCCTTTTTAATTATAATATTAACCTGTTTTTCCAAGTTATAATACAATGAATACTTTTGGCGAATTTCCCTGTAGGGAATACGCTATTACGGTAGGCGCCAAGGTAGGACCTAAGCCCTAGGACAATAATGTTACTTTACCATGATAACTTTTGAAGAGGGCCTCCGATTTTGATGAAATTTGGTATAGAAGTCAGAGGTGTAAGACCAGTTTCCCAAAATATTCAAAATTTCATAAGTAACAAAATAATATGGATTCATGAATACATTTATTTATGATTATTCATGTAAAAACAGAAAATATTGAGAGTTAATAAACTTTTGAAAGCAAAGGTCGACAATTTAGCAAGGCGCATTCATGCATTACAGATGTTAACATGAAAGTTACATACCTATTGGCGTTTTAATTTTAAAGATATACCTAAATACCTAGAATGGTACCACCATGGAAACCCTTTTCCTGCTATAGGTCCGTTTAAAAAAAATTTTCTTTTATATATAGGAAATGCTTAAAAATACTCATTACCATTTACTACCAACTACTTGTGATATTTAATGTGTTACTCACATCAATGATTTCCAGGAGACAGAATAATACTTTATCTAGTCAATTGCAGATATAATAATGGACATATAACGTTGGTTTAAAGATTTCTATGAATATAAAGTTATTTTGGTCCCCGTCATTGTTAACTGGAGTTCCACAATGCAAAATTCTTTTTTACTTTTAAAATTTGTAGTATTGAGTTAAGTTTTAATAAATTAAGTAAAATTTATTCTCATATAGACTACTTTTTAATCAAATGTAGAAGACAAATTCTATTAAAAGTGATTTGTATACAAAAAATAATGTATTAGATAATATTAAATAAATTTTTATATGTTAAAATGTTATATTGCCTTATCCTATACTATAATACGAGCAATGCCTGAAGGGATGTGTGTTCCACGATCTCGAAATCTAGCGGTTAGATTTTGCTTAAACTTTGGATTTAAGAGTGTTTTGGCCCAAAAATAAGTTAAGAAACAGCTTCAATCCCAGTAAAAATCGAATTTGGTCTAAATTTAAGTTTAAAAATCGTAATTTTAAACATTGGCCTTATGAGTTGCTATTTTGGTAACAAAATAACAACAAAAGGTATACAAAAATAAAGGAACATTAATGTTAAGCAGTCTTTTTCAAACAGCTGTTATTAACTGCGAAGAGGTATAGTCGGTTGTTGGTGGAAATTTATTGGCCTTATTACCATTACACTGTAACAAAAGTGTATTAAAACCAACGAGCAAGGCTCGATTAACCTGGTACTATTCTTAATATTGGTATAAAAATGGCCTACTCTGTTTGTAAAAATGTACATAACAATATGACAATGATAAACCAAAAGTATTATAAATAATTTTTTTAAGAATTTACAAAAAATAATTATAATAGAGGAATAATTGAAACTAGAGATCGCCTCCTGAATGAAATTCGATCAAAATTTCAGTTGATCCGGACCCAAGAAGTTTAAAAACATTTAATAACTGAAACATCTGTTGTTTTTATAACAGCTGTCTAATTATACTATCAATTATCCCACCTCTATAATATTAACATTGGAACTTTGAAAGAAGGTGGGGCGTGGCCCTGGGGTCCGATATGAATTAGAATAGGATTCTGCTCATCTATAGGACTATACCTTTCAAACGGTATGCGCGGATTCCTCCTTAGATGTTTCGCCGTTTTTGAGCCGGAAATGGTTTGCGTGCTTAATTTTGTTCAAATTATAATATGAATTGCGTCGATCTCTTAATGCTCCAAGGTTTGATTATATACGAAAATGAAAGTTTGGAATTTCCTCTTTAAAATGTTATCAATATTATTACATTTATAGATCGTTTTCAATGTGTAATGAGTTGTTGAAAAAAATTGAATTATATTGCCGGAATCCGGCAATTGACAATTTTCACAAAAATGAAATTGCCGGATATCCGGCAATGGCCGTTTCTAGGGTTAAAAATACCACATACATGCAATAAAAGGGAAAATGAAAAAATACATTTGATGCAATTTGGTATGTACGTGCACTAGGAAGGGATTTTCCTATAATTACTTACAAGACCCTCATGGCAGCAAACCTACATCCTCGTTCCGTGGTGTTTATGGGACAGTATAAAAAAACCAAATTCTATTGGAAATTTGCTGAGTATGCAGGTCTGCTGCGATGGGAGTATTTTTAATAATGACCTTTTTAAGCAGTGCTAAGTATAGAAGAGTCAAAAAATTTAGGGAATCTAGGAATGTTTGGTGTAATAATTTTACTCTTTAACACGTTGAGTGCTAAAAATATATTAAATTGTGCATCCTAAATTTCTGAGCACACTGCGAACCACTATCACTTTGTGCACTCCCCACCCCAACAATGGCTCGAATGGCAACCGAATGATACCATTTTAGCACCAGACTGGCACAACTGGCAAGCAAAACCACCTTTTCTAGCAGTGTCTAGGCCCATACTGAAACAGTAATTTTCTGGCGGGAGCGCTACGGTACATAAAATAATGCAGGACGCCGTGCACAACCTCTCCCGTACTACGTTAATTAACAAAGCCTGCACTCAACAAGTTAAAGTACCATTGTTTTGTCAATGAAGCCAGTGACATTTAAGAGCAGAAAACCACAATTAAACTTTAAAATTAAAATACCCCCGTCGCAGCAGACCAGCATACTCAACAAATTTCCCAAGGAATTTGAGATTTGGTTTTTTCCCCATAAACACCTTTGGAATGAGTAAGTAGATTTTCTGCCAAGAGATGTTGTTAGAAAATGTTAGGAAATGTAATGCTTAGGTGAGGTAAATATCAAATTGTATCAATATTTGGCATTTTTAATTTTCCCCATGAAAACCATGGGGGTTAGCCACGCAATGGTTGTTATAAGCAAATATTAGTTAAACCCTACCTAGTGAATGTATGTACCAAATCTTACCAAATTATGTCAATAAATAAACTAGATACTTACAGGGTTTTGTTGATTTACCATAAGATTAAAAGGGGAAACCTATTTTTGGCTTTTCTCCATAATCTGTTATTACAATAAAAATTCAAAATACCATACAAAATTTTTTAAGCTCTTTCCAATTTATAAAATTTAGCTAAAATTGTTGAATTTTGAAAATTGAGGCCCAAAAATGGTAAAAACCCATTTTTGACATCTTTGAAACCCCGTAAAACCCGCTCCCATAACCCAGTCACGCTGGTTCGCAAACTCAGGAAAATTTAGTGGTGGGAATAACCGACTAACAATAACCGATTAGTTCGGTTATCGCAAAATAACTGCTTAGTCGGTTATTTCCTCTCCGACTGGATGACTTAGTCGCTCACTCCCGAGTCGGTTATTTCCTCTCCGACTGGATGACTTAGTCGCTCACTCCCGAGTCGGTTATTTCTTCTTCGACTGGATGACTTAGTCGCTCAAGCGGCAGACTAATTTCTCCGTTTTCGACTGGTTAAATAAACCAGTCGAACGGTTTCAGTTTAGATTAAATAAGTCTTATACTGAGTAATATCTGTCGGTTATTTATAAACTAAATAACTTGTTTAGTTGAACAACTGACCCACGTATCCCGTCATGCTTTGCTTACAGTATACCTGTAGTGACCTGTCAGTGTCAGTGTTAGTTGACCTACGTTCAACTCGTTAAAGTGCCGTGTTTATTAGCTTAGTTTTATATGATTATTAATCTAATGTTAATAGTGTAATAATTAATGTGCTCATTGATTTTTGTTAGTTTTTTACTGGATAGTTGAAACTTAACTAAAATGCCTCCTAAATTAAAGAGATCATTAGCGTCGGACTTTTACGAGAAGAAGAGTGCATCAGAAGCTGAGTGTACCATTTGTAAAAAGACGATAAAATTCCATGGCTCCACAAGTAATTTGATGGAACATTTAAAGAGGAAACATCCGACTATGTTACAGTTTTTAGATACGGTGGACAGTTTAGAATCTACTAACATTGAAGTCGCTCCCAGTGCTGGTTCTTCCTCCAGTGGTATTTCAGTGACTGATGCTTCTGACCCCACTGTAGGCCTAAACATCATCGATGGATCGTTTTCTAATGATACACCCATGCCTGTGGTAACGAGGGCAAGCACTGTATCTGCTGTGTCTGCACCATCGCCATCAGGTATGTCAGTTTCAACCTCAGGACCTAACATGCAAAAATCCTCGGCACCGAGGAAATCTAGACAAACTACAATTTTGGGCACTATGAAACTCAAAGAACTTTCATCTGGAAAAATCAAAGAAATTGATAATTGTTTGGTTGACGCAATAGCAGAAGGATACCTTGCGTTTAGCTTGGTAGAAAACTCTAAGTTTGTTAAATTTATTAAAACACTGGAGCCAAGATATGCGTTGCCTTCAAGAAAGACATTAACTAACAGACTTGTCAATGAGAGATATCTAGAAATAAAGCAAACTGTTTCAACCTCTTTAGTTGAGAGTAAGCACGTTTGCTTAACAGCGGACACGTGGACATCGGTTAATAATGAAGGATTTTTATCAGTGACTGCTCACTTTATTCAGAAAGGTAAATTGAAATCGGATGTACTTTCAACTAAAGAAGTAGCTGTTCGTCACACAAGTGAAAATATTGCAGCTAACATTCGCAGGGTAATGATAGACTGGAATATCAATGAGAAGGTGTTTGCCATAGTGACTGACAATGCAAATGTAATGATCGATGTTGCAAGAATTTTAGGTATTAAACACCTAGGTTGTGCCGCACATACTGTTAATCTTGTCGTGGAAGATGTTTTCAAAGACGTCAGCCTCAATGACTTAAATAGCCTCAATGACTTAAATACCCTAAGACAAAAATGTAGGAAAATCGTTGGGTTTTTTAAAAGTAGCACGGTAGGCAGTAAAAAACTCCTGGAATGTCAAACCCAACTTAACAAAAAACAACTGAAACTAAAGCAAGAGAATCTCACTAGATGGAATTCTACCTATTTTATGATCGAGAGACTCGTTGCAGTTAAAGAGGCGCTTATCATGACCTTCTCCTATGTAAACACAGAAATCCTCACCTCTGATGAGTGGGCAGTGTTGGAGGACATTCTCCCCCTACTGGAACCGCTACATGAACTGACGGAAGAAATGTCTGGGGAGAAATATGTAACATCATCACTAGTCATACCTTTGGTTAGAGGATGTCAAAAGGCGGTGAGATCAGTAGAGCCTACAACGACCATCGGTATAAACCTGAAAAGTGTCCTAGTTGAACTTCTTTCAAAAAGATTGACCCTGTATGAGTCGTACAGCCCTGGAATTTGTCCAAAGGCAACAATACTGGATCCAAGGTTTAAAAAACTTGGATTTGGCCAAGCTCAAAATGCCACTAATGCTGTCCAAGATCTTATTTCAGAAATTGAGAAAGACCAAACCACGGGTACTACTACAGTTGTGGCTGAGGGCTCTGTACCGGAAATGGATACAGCTGATGACCAGCCAGCAAAAAAGAAAAAGAAGATTTGGGGATTTTTCTTCGAAAACCGAAAGAAATCAGACGTTCTTGACTCCAAAACTAGCGTGAGAGAGGATATGAAAATTTATCTTTCGCAGCCCCTGTTGGATTTTGAAAAGAAAGCTGACCCAATAGCTTACTGGGACAAAAAAGTCCCTTGCAGACTCTGCATATAAATATTTATGCATACCAGTAACCTCCGTTCCCTCAGAGAGAGTGTTTTCTAAAGCCGGGCAAGTAATAACAGAGAGAAGAAACAGATTGAAGTCAAGTGTGGTGGACAAGATGATTTTTTTTTAAATGCTAATGCAAACTTCAGCACAGACAGTGTTTAATTGTATTTTCTGTCAATAGGTTTTTGTTAATTGTAATTTTTAGAACTCTGTGTGTAATAAGCGCTATTCAAACAACTCAACTCAATTTAACTACTCAACCTATTGTAATAATAATTTGTTTTGCAATTTTGCGTTCGTTAATAATTTTTTCTTGTATAATTTCTACTTTAAAATAAATACTAAGTTGTAAATAAATGTTTTTATTTCCGTGTTACGGGTTTCTTAATACAACAATACAATAGTACTTTATTTTTCTGATTAAAGTTAACGTGGTTTAGACAAAATTATGCAATTCACATAATTTAATTTCAACTTATTTTTTATTTACAATTTTAGAGTTACAAATTTAATATTTTAATTTGCAAAAAATAAGGAAATTATCGATAATTTGTTGTAGTTAAATTAAACTAGTCTATCGCTTCTCAAATTAGTTAAGGAGTTATTCATTTTAAATTACTAGTTGTGGTTTTAGACGACGGAAACTCAATACAGAGCATTCAGAAGGAATTAGTTGTTTTCCAGTCGGTTATTTTAGCAGTCAAAAAGATTAGTTGTGTTTTTAGTCGCCAGAAATTCAATACAACATCCAAACGGAATTAGTTGTTTTCCAGTCGGTTATTTAGTCGACTAAAATAACCGACTAAATCTGGAAATAACTGACCAATTAGTCGGTTATTTTCAGCTGTCGGTTATCGCATCACTAGGAAAATTCATTAAAAGGTACTTGTCAGTTGTAGCCAACACCTTTTTTTAAAAGTGATTTAATAAGTTTATTCAAGGTCATGACCAACCTGGTTGAACTTGATCATCCTTAAAACAAGGCAACCTTAAAATAATTGGTGGTGCCTGGTAACCGACAAGAAGTACTAGAAAAAATTTACATGTACAGCAGAACCTCACTCATTCAAATTTCGATGATTCAAAAATTATTAATTCTGTAATTGGTAATTTTTCTCTGTTCCCTTTACAAATAACCTCTATCATCAAAAAAATAATATAGGCTACCACTAATTGAAAGTGCTTTTGACACTAAATACAGCCTCTAGAATCCAAACTTTGTTGCCGTAATCAATATGGTACTATTCACTGGTACTGTAAAGGCTCACCACCTTACTTCGTCTAATATTATCCACGCACAGGTCAATAGTCTAATGGACGGGGAAAAGTACCTAAAACAAAAATAGGCCTGCCAACCTCTTAAAAGAATTTTCAAATTGTTACCACAAAAATTTATGGCCTACATTATACATTTTGAACTACAATCCTGTATGCCTCTATAATTCGAATTGAGCGAAATAAATAAGCCTATTGAAACATGAACTAATGCATATTGTTGATTTTATCGGGATGTGCAATCATTGGCCAAGAGAGAGAAGGGTCTAATGTGACAGGTGCACATGGCGACGGCGGAAGAGAATACAGTAGGCTAGTAAGATCACTTCAAAATAATGAAAGGAGCTCAGTATGCAATTGATATTGTCAGTAGTTTGTGATGCAGTCAATTTATATTTTTGGCAATTTGATTTTCAGCCTTTGGTCGGCCATACTATCCGCTTTCGCAAGATGCAATGGAGACGGGTGTGTTTTGACAGGATTGACATTTATCTGTCAGACCTTCCTGTGCTACCGCACAACACACAAAGCGTTAACCCGAGTGGGGGCCGCTTCACCAACACCTGCAGTGTGCGCATCGTGTGCCTGAATGATTAACCTATGTTGTACAAAGTTAAATTCGTCTCGAACCGCTTCAAGGTCAACGAGGGTCGAGGATCAACGCAGTCACTGCTGTGCACACTCAAGATCGATAATCCGAGGGATGATTCAGTGAAACTTCTCGGGTTCTGGCTGGACCCTAAGCTAAGTTGGAATACACACATAGATAAGGTATGTTCAAAACTATCTAATCTTTCTCTTAAGAAAGCTTCGGTTTGTCATCTCGAGGCCCTATCTATTGTCTGTGTATCATTCCCTGTTCCATAGCCATTTGACCTATGGCATAGCTATGTGGGGTCATGCGCCTTCCACCTACAACCTACTCCTCTTGCAGAAGGCCGTAAGAGTAACAACAGCCTCGGCATACAACGATCACTGCCGGCCTCTCTTCAAGGAGCGTGGTATCCTGACTGTTTACAGCCAGTATGTCTTCAGCAGCCTGTTACCCCTTAAGGAGAACCTACATCTATTTGAAAAGAGGGAGAATCGACATAGTTACGGAACCCAAAAGGCATATGCATATGCCACGGTGTGTGTAGGTTGAGCCACTCGCTAAAGAGCTACTCTCGCCCCGCAATGAAGCTTTTTAACACCTTACCAAAAAGAGTGGGAGATCTAGACAGCTCAAACTTGAAGACAGTACTGCATGACCATCTGGTTGATAGACCTCTGTATTCACTGGAGGAGCTCAAGGATGAGGATCTTATAACTAAGAGAAAAATCGAAAAATACACGCCACAACTGTAAAGTTGTATTTTCGAGGTTATATTTACAAAGTAAGTAATATGCAGAGTTTACATTTCTGTTATTTAGGCCTACAAACAATGCTCTTTATAACGTTTGAATTTCAAAACTCTGCACCTCAATATTAAAAGCGTTAATGAATAATTTATACTTAGCAAACAGCTGACTTTACAGTCCTAGGACCCAAAAATTATTCCAGCTGATTTTTCAGTCCTAAGACGAAAAAGAAACGGCTTTGGTACTATATTGAGAACAAAAAAACAGGCTAATTTCATGGAGAATGATAAAAAATTGTTTTCAGAGTTTCCTTTGGTTGAGGCCCCGAGGACTGTTAGACAGATTCTGTGTTCCAAGAAGTTTTGTATCTTAATAACAACTCTTTGTTAAAGACGTCCAATGCTCACACGGAGAAAACTTATGGCTAGGCCTAGGCCTAAGTTATATAGGATCTTGATGTTGAGGGAAATTCCCACATAAATACGTACTAAATAACAGACAGGCCATAGCAAATAATAGTGTGAGATGTAAACAATTTCATAACATCTTACGAGTTAATCATGATTATGTTAGGCCTAATTAACTCTTAACTTGACAAAGGTAGGGCCTATGACATTGCTGGTGAACTGTCTACTGAAAGAAAACATCGCAAGTTTTTTAGGAAGGTCTGAGGTCTAGTTCATACTTATAAGATCAATTTTTTTATGTGCACCGATAGCACAAATTTTAAAAATGCTAAAAATAGAAATAATATTATCAAGTGAGAGGTTAGCCAACAGACCTTGGTTTGAGGCAAGAGTCAACTTGATCCTTCTCAGGTCTTGGAATGATTTGACTGCTTAGCTCCCCTCTTGATTCATTCCTTTTAATTGATGAAACAGTGAATGTTGAATATTTTAAGGAATGCTCACTACAACTAGCACTTCTATCCCTAAATCCAGGTTTTCGTCTTGGTTTGAACTCTCTCGTGTTTCCACATCTTATACACTTTATTTGTTCAGTTGGGTTAATTAAAGTGCACTTCTCACAGTGCCACTGTAAAACTGAAGCAATAGAACCCATTTCTTAACAATCATGGCTAATTTTCAAATTAATTAACTCGTAGTTCAATAATTCCAACCAGCTGTTCCACCATATTGAAACAGTTCGGCAACTGACAACTGACCAGTGTTGCCACCTCGTAACTATAATTTTACCCTAAACAGGAGGAAAAATTACCCTAAATTACCCTAAATCTTTTTTAAATTACCCTAAAAATTACCCCAAAGATGAATTAGTGTTATTAAGTACCATAATACTGTTATAAAACGCCTAAACCAAGAGAAAGGCTGTAAAATAAATTAAATAATGCTTAAATAAATTCAAAACAAATATAATCAAATACATTTATTAATGTTGGCCAAATTTAAATGCATATTTGTGTGAAGGCCTACGTATACAATCTTTTTCTGATTTTTATTATTTTAAATTTTTATCTTTATCACAGTATTTCTGGCCTGTTCACTTTATAAATTCCAAGGCTACCTTAATGTTTTTTTCTCTCTTTAATGTGACTAAGGCTACATAATGATTTTTTTTAAATGTATCTTCCAGTTTCATTATTATTATGTTTTGGTCTAGTCACCATTCTTATATAACTTATGCCTTCACAACTAACAATTTTTTAAGTTACCTTTCAATGTTCTAAAAGATTACCTATCTCTGGTTTTACCTATTATTAATAAGTTTTATGCCACTATTTGTGTACTCTTAAAGGTTCCTATCTGTTATTATCTTACAATGTTTACAATGTTAACTTATTCACTTATGTTATTATAACTTATAAGTGTTTTAGCCTAATTTTATTTCTTGTAAGTTAGTTAAGATTACCTTGTTATAGTTTTCCAGTAACTTACAAATAATACTTATTATTATTAATATTTTAAGGATAACTGTAAAAGCCTATACTGGTGGACTGTACTAACATTTTTTATATTTAAAATAAAAAAATATTTATTTTGTTATATTTTTAATGTTTATGTTCCATGTTTTTTAATATTTTTTCGTGTTTTTCAGTAAAATGTTGACTTTTTGCAGCATCTGTAATTTTACCCTAAGATTACCCTAAATTTTCCATTACCCTAAAAATTACCCTAAGACCAATAAATTACCCTAGAAAAGGGTAATTACCCTAAAAGTGGCAACACTGCAACTGACTGCTCTCTTGTTTAGGGCCTTTGTTGTTATTGGTCAGACGAAAGAAACCTAAGCCAATGAAAGACGAGAACAAGAGTTTGAGCGCAGTCGCAGCTGTTTAAAAAACAGCTGAATTTGACAGTTTTATTTCCTTGAGCCAGAAAAATGGGAATGACTAGATTACTTACACATTAACTATACATACTATATCTAGAGCATAGATATAAACAACAACACATGGATCGCTAACTGAGATGGCGGAATAGCGCTAATAACGAGCTGGCTTCCCCCGCTACTAGAAGCATTGACTATTGATACTGCTAGAAGTGTTACGGCCACCGCCACGCGGTGCCTTATTTCATTTGGAAGCGTTATTATTGGTGCGTTTTTTGTTTGCATTCTTTTTTTAGCTTAAATCTTTATTATTGGTAGATCTAATGAAATCTTAATTCTATAAAGATTGAATTGATTGATTTGATTTCTATTAAGATTGAAAAATCTTAATAATCATGAAGCTTTCAAGAAAAAATTAAAGGAATATCTACTTATTAGACCATACTATTCTACTTGTGAATTTTATGAGGAACATGCTTTGCCCACCGGAAAGAATTATAACAAACCTTAATTTGAATCATAACCCCTTCAAGAAGGAGGAAGAAACATGACGTCTCCCCTGTCCGAGGATTGCGGTGAGGAAATGGATAAGTGAAGTAAGTAAGTATATGGGTTTCAAGATGACTGTAGTGCCAGAGGTGGAGACAACATGGGAGGGATGCCAAAACATTTATCCGACCACGTAGATAACAATACCAATACCTTATGTTTGTATGCAGATGACTTAAGTATGACACTTAATGGCAAAGAAATGGAACTTCGTGAAATCAAAATGAAGGAGTCAATTTCAATACTGAAAGATTATTTAAGTGAAAAAAATCTTCTACTTAATGCAAATAAAACAACTTTATGAAGTTTAATTGTAGAAAGTCAAAATATAATATGTTTGTGCCCCAGGGTTTTGAAATTGCCAATATAGTGTGCGTAGATCTAATTACAAAAATGGAGGCTCAGCCATATATGTGAGAGAAGGTATCAGATTTGAACCCATACTGTAGATTTTAGTAAATTTTTCTCCGAATTAAATTGTGAAATTTGTTGTATTAGAATCATTGATGAAAACTTAATTCCCCAACAGCACATGGAAAACGCTTGTTCCAAACTTGTTCCAAGTCCAACAAGCCAAGCTACCAAGCTTGGTTTAAGCTTGGGAAGCCAAGTCTATAGGCTTAGTTTGGAGTTGTTTTAAAGATCGAAGTTGGCAGTTTATGAGCTTGTTCCAAGCTCCCAATCCCAAGTTCATTCCAAGTTTATAAACACCAAACTCAAATAACCAAACCCACTCTAAGCTTGTCCTGAACTCATTTTTAACTTGCTCCAGAGTTGCATTGATTAAAGATGCTCATATTAAGTTTAGTGGGAGCTTGTTTTAAGCTCCCATCAGGCTTGGTTTTAACTTAGGTGATTGAACTGGTTTTAGGCTCATTTTAAGCTCATTTTATACTTGTTCCAAACTTGGCTAACCAAGCTTCATAAAGCAGGGCGTTACTAAACACATATTAAGTTTGGTGGGAACTTGTTTTAAGCTCCCATCAGGCTTGGTTTTAACTTAGGTGAGTGAACTTGGTTTAGGCTCACATTAGGCTTGGTTTTGATATATGTGAGTGAACTAGTTTTAGGTTTATTTTTGCTCATTTTATAGTTGCTCCAAACTTGAGTACCTAAATAAAATATATAGTTGTCAAAAACCCATTGGGATGAATATTTGTACAAAAATAAAGGAAATGTTTATTAGACATGTATTTCATTTGTACTGTTTTAAAATTCTTCTAAAGATGAGCCTCAAAAGTTTATTCATAGCCTATGAATGAATCCAATATTTTCAAGTAACAAATGGAAAAAGTGAATCAACTGGGCCAACGCTTGCCACCTCCACCACTTCACAATTTATTTTACATATCGATTTATAAATTATGATTGAAATATTTAATGATTTTAATGGGTGTGATGTTGAGCAGAAGAACTATAAAGTTAATATTTTGTATATGATAAGGTATATAGGGTAATCGTTGTATTAACAAAATACCCTTAACATTTCAACATAATATATTGTTATCAAACCTTACAGCATAAGATTGTAGAGATGTTTTCAGAATTAATAACAGTAGCATAACCTTAGGCCTACTGATTGATCTGAAAAAAATCCTACAAGCAAGTTGTTAGTTGTGAAAGCAAACAATACATTATTGGCTATTTACGATATTTTAGATTAATATTTACAATCAAAATCTTCAGCAATATCTCTTCAGAATTGTGAACTTAAATTGCATGGAAATGGCAAATGTTAGTCAAGTTCATACGCATTTGTTTAGTTTATTTGGAAATATAGAGGCTTTTAACATGAATAAACTTTTGAAACTTACCTTAACAAGAACTTAAAAAAAAATAATTCAAACTTATAAAGGCAAACGCGGAATTTGTTGTAGGTCGAACAAAATCTTGCACATCAACAAACGTGTTTTTCAAGATGGCTTGGCGGACGTCGTTAAAGTGGCGAGCTGTTGTGTAGAAGAGAAGACCGTTGGAGGGGGTTTGAAAACAATGACCCGGGGCAGAGCGCATGCGCAGACCAGAATAAATGTTGACGTCATCACGCAGCTTATTTTAAACTCACTTTCGTGAGCTTGTTGTGAGCTTAGTTTATGGACTAAAAACAAACTTGGTAAACCAATTTTAAAATGAGCTCCGACCAAGCTTGGGGTTAGTGTAGTAACACAATTTCATTACACCAAGTTTATTTTAAGTTTGGAATGAACTCCAAAAACTAAGCTTGGTCTAATAAGCTAAAAATATTCTAAAACCAAGCTTAGTTTAAGCTTACGTGCTGTCTGGGTTGTCATAAATATTTATAGATCTCCTAATGGTGACTTAAGTATACTCTTTGAACAATTTGAGCTAGCTAGCTGTGAAACATGTTTTAAAGGGGAAAATGAGAATAATAATTTGTGGTGACTTTAATGTTGAAATGTTGAAACAAGTAGATCAATCTTCAATTGATTTTTTAAATTTATTAAGATCACTTAATTTAGTATGTAGTAGTAAATTTTTTACGAGAAAAAACTCTTGCATTGATAATGTTTTGGTTAATTTTTCACAAGATTTTTATGAAGTTTCTGTGTTACAAGGCCAGTTAGCTGATCATGATCCTCCAGTCTTTAAGTATTTTACCCAAAATGAAAATGACTATCGAACCTCCAATGTTACTGATTCAAGAGTACTTGTTAGGGAACAAAACATACAAAAACTCGCTTTATTTTGTAATCTTTTACAAAATGAGACCTGGGAGGAAATGAATCCAAATGTTGATTGTGCTAAGACTTTATTTGATAACTTCTTTAACAAGTATGTTAACCTTTGGCATTTTTGTTCTCCTCTTATTAAAAAAGATATGAAAAGACCTCTTAAAGGCAAGGTAAAGTTAAATTGGTATAATGAAAGTTTAAAGAAAAGTAGGGAAACAATGTTAGCATATCACTCTCTGTACAAACTTTATGATAAAACTGATACCGTGAAGGCTCAGGCTGCTTAGTGCTTACAATATTTATTTATTGTTAAAGAAAAAATATAAAAATGATTTAACTATGGCTAAGAAAACTACTTGTGATGAATATATAAACAAATAAAAAAATAAATGTAAGGCCGCCTGGGACATTATTTCACAAGAAAATACTACAACTCGCACACCCGATATCACAATTAATCCAAATACACTGAACAGTTATTTCACAGACATTGTTGATGAGCTGGCCTCACAAGCTGGATACACACACGTCTCAGCCCAAAATCTCCTGTGAACCACCAACACAGCTCTTGGGAATACACAATTTAATTGGACAACAATCACTCCAGAGGAGGTAATTAAAACTGTTGCTAAATTCTCAAACTCCAAATCAATGGATCATTTTTGGTTATCAAATTTTATAATTAAGAACACAAAACACGATCTCCACACATTAGCCACAGTATTAAAAAATGTCTCCTTGAAGTTTACTATCAAGATTGAGATTTTGAGATCAATTAAAAATCTCAAAAATCACCCCAGTTTACAAGAAAGGAGACAAATCATCTTTATGTCAAAATTACCGTCCTATTTCTATAGTTCCAATCATCTCTAAAGTATTTGAAGCTCTTGTTTTGAAAAAATTAAGTAGTTTTTTTGAATCAAATAATTTGATATCAGAATCTCAGTTTGGGTTTAGAGCTGGTAAATCAACTACCATGGCCATTTCTCAAATCTCTGATTTCATCGTCAATGCTTTTGAACATAAAGAGTCGGTATCCGTGCTGCTTTTTGATTTGACTAAAGCTTTTGACTGCATCCCTTTTGACATTCTTTTGGATAAGATTCGCTTCTATGGGCTCAATAATAATTCAATAGATCTCATAAAGTCATATTTGACTGGTAGGAGGCAATATGTTAGCATTCGGGGGCAAAACTCATCACCATCAATTATAAAAGCAGGAGTTCCTCAGGGCATACTTGGCTTTAAACTACCTATTGAGTTAGGTCGCCATTTCAGTAAAAATATTAAAGGTATTAAAGGGCTCAGTTCTTGGCCCTTTCCTCTTCATAGTTGCCATCAATGATTTGCCTAGCAATGTTCCTGTGCAATGTGTGATTTATGCAGACGATACCACAATTTTTACTTCTGATAAAGACTCCAACAACCCCTCTAAGATTCTGTCTGATGCTCAGGATGTAGTTCTTAAATGGTTTTCTGCAAATAAACTGATATGTAATCAATCCAAAACACAAAAAATTGAATTCTCACTTACACAAAGACATTTAGATCAATCAGTCAAGCTTCTGGGTATTCACTTGGATAGTAAATTAAACTGGAAACCCCATGTCGATTCTCTAAGTAAGAAACTTTCTAGAGTAACATTTCTCTTTTGGAAACTGAAACCTTTAGTTAATGAAAACTATCTAAAACTTGCATATTTCGGGTTGTTCCAGTCTCACTTTCAATATTGACTTCTAACATGGAGTCATTCTTCACATGTTAATGAAATTCTCCTACTTCAGAAGAAGGTTATTACAATCATGGCTGGGGCTGGCCCTGTGGAACATTGCAAACCTCTTTTTGTTAGGTTGACTATATGTACCATCATCAATCTGTACATTTATAACAATTTAGTATACACCAAAACTAATTTGAATGAGTTTCTCACTAGGCAACATTTCCATACACACAAAAACCAGAAGAAAAGGACAACTGGACATTCCGCAGCACAGGTTGGCTTACAGGTAATTCTTTAAAACTAAATTGTGTGAAATTTTACAATAAGCTGCCTGAATCTCTCCATGATGCTGCATTAAACACTTTCAAAACTTCAGTTTATAATTGGTTGGTAAAAAATCCTTTTTACAATATAAAAGAGTTTATTGATTCCCAAATAACTGTGTAAGTTTTTTGGTAGGGTTTAGTTATAAGTCTTTTACACTTTTGTTATTGTGACAATGCCTATTCCAAGATTGTACACTGGTCAATGGCAATAAACTATTCTGATTCTGAATATAATTTGTTTAATAAATTTGTCTATGAAACCAAATTTTTAGGACTCACATTAGATACTCAATTAGACCGCACATGTTGATAACATTTGTAAAAAAATTAGCTCAGGAATATTTGTAATTAGACGGCTAAAACCACAATGCAGTACAGAAATTTTACGAACAGTTTACTTTGCCAATGTACACTCTCATACTTCTTACGGTATAGAAATTTATGGGGGAACAAGTAAGTTTAACTTATATAAAATTTTACATTTACAAAAGGAAGCCAGAAGATGAAAGATACTTAATTTGTATAAAAATGAATCATGTAAGAGTCATTTTCGAGAATTATAATAAATTGACTATTTATATAGCTTTTACATTTACAAAACAATATTGTATGTTAAGAACCACGAAGCAGAATTACCAAGACAGCAAGACATACATAATTACACCACTAGAAACTAAATTTTACAACCAAAAAACATAACAAAGAAAAATATAAAGAAAGCTCTAATTATATCGGAGTTAAATTTATGCATTCTCTCCCCCATGAGGCATTAGGAATGAGGAAAACTACAACAAATTCTAAAATCAACTTGAGATTTTTCTAATTGACTCTGAATTTTATAGTTAGAAGAATTCATGAAACCATAACCAGCAACATGGAATAGGGACAACATGAATAAAATACCATTGTGAAATTTAGGTTTAGCAGTAGGAAATAGATTATTTTAGAACAAGGACACATTCATGTACATATTTTTATGTGTGTTGAATAGAGATTCATTTAATTTGATTTGATTTGCTGAGAACCTGAGGCTATTGAAGAGTGTTTACCACTGCTTACTCCACTCCCACATCTTTTTCAGAGCAGTACAATCTTAAATTGTATAAAAAAAACACAATACATTGGCAGAATTTTTTTTCAATCTTAAAAAAAAAAATACTGGCAATAGATACAGGAATACGCTATTACGGTAGTATAGCCATGATAAGACCTATGTCCAAGACCACTTTACTTTTTTCATTTTAAGGTCCCCAGAAGCCAAAAACACCATTAGTTCATTTTCATATATATATATATATATATATATATATATATATATATATATATATGATGATTTCATATATATATATATATATATATATATATATATATATATATATATGTGCGTAACTTTTGACAGGGACCTCTGATTTTGATGAAATTTGGTATGAAGGTGTAAGACCAGGTCTATTTTCATGAGTTCGCGAACCAGCATGATCGGGTTATGGGAACGGGGTTTTTTTTGGGGTTTCAAAGGGGTCAAAAATGGATTTTTGGCATTTTTGGACCTTAATTTTTAAAATTCAACAATTTTAACTAAAACCATTTAAAAGAGCTTAAAAAAACAAACAATTTAGTATTTTGAATTTTTAACTTGGCTTAACAGGTTATGGAGAAAAGCTAAAAATAGGTTTCCAATGTTAATCTTATGGGAAATCAACAAAACCATGTATCTCGCTTATTTATTGGAATAACTTGATAAAACTTGGTATGTACATTCCCTAGGTAGATTTTAACTGATAATTGCTTACAACACCCATATGGCGGCAAACCTACATACTCGGCCCCATGGGGTAATGGGGAAAATTTTAAAGTGTCGAATATTGATACAATTTGATATTTACCTTATCTAACTATTACATTTTTTAATAAAACTAACATATCTAACAACATCCCATGGCAGCAAACCTACATATTCATTCCTATGGTGTTTATGGGGAAAATATAAAATCTCAAAATCCTTTGGAAATTTGCTGAGTACGCAGGTCTGCTGCAACGGGGGGTATTTACAGTTTGGATGATTTTTTTCATCCTCAGAGCCAATAGGTAAACCCAACCTCACCTTAGGCCTAACCCTACCCTTTCCCTAAGAAGAAGAGGATGACGCTCCCAAAACTCACAAGACTAAGGGAAAGCAGAATAAGTACGAAGTAAGTCAGGATTGAACCAGCACCCTTTGAGATTCAAAGGCGAGTCAGTATTATAACTACTCAGCTCCCCCCAGCCACAAAAGCAACTGACATGGAACCGAGGAACCTGTACAAGGTTTGGAGACAATAAATTAACTGTCCTACTTTTTAAAAAAATCAATGGGAAATGACATGTCAATGCTGTAAAGTGCAATAAATATTGTTCAATGTAACTAATATTGTTAGTTTAATTTTTGCTTTATGAGTACAGTGACCAAGTAATACCTGAATGCTTCTTATCTGTTTAACACACATAGTGCTAAAAGTTTTTTATGGTCACCTAATAGCTAAAATTTTTGGCATAAAGTGTTACATTTGGGTGTATAAAGGCTGGTATTATACACCCAAAAATAGTATACCCACAAAATATTCTATCTGGAAGTTATGTCCAGCCGGTAGGTTAGCCACCATGTGAGTTGGTCTTTACAGTCACTTGCTGGTCAAATCACACGATCTACCAAACAATTGATCAAATTACACTTTTTTACTATAAATAATTTAATTTTGGGTTTTAAAACAATATTAATTCAAAATGCAGTAGAAGCCCTGAAATCCTGCCACCTTGAGACTGGACCACCAATAAGGAAATTGCCGGATTTCAAAATGGCCAGGATTACTGGCGGTTTATTTAAAGGATTCAACAGAGAACAATATTATATGTGTGTTCCAACAATGAACTATTAAGGTGTATTGAATAATGAAGTGTATCATACATGCCCAGTCAATGCTGTGTATAGACTTCGTAACAATCATGACTTGCTCGCTCAGATGTTGTAATAGCGCCGAAATGATGATCGGGCAACGGACAAGCGGTCACTACAGATGAAACTGCGTTAATGGACTCTTCTGTCAAAGAAGGCCCTAACGTTTAAATGGGACGTAGTAGCGACGGAATTCTTATAGTGATCTCCGTGTTACATCAATGATCGGGCTGCGAAACACCCAAAAAAAGATAACGATCAAAAATAGAACACGAACACAATGTTTTTAAGACATCAGAAACCGAATACCCCGAAAATCGGCAATTGAACTGATATATTTTAGTGATATAACATAGAACAAGTTGACTCTTGTCTATTTTGATCGTGGGAAAGCGGCTGAACATTTTATTTCCGAAAGACTGCAGCCGTATTATCCGGCGGCCGGACCATCCAAGCCGTACTAGAGGGCGTCTACTGTAAATATTTTGCCATATTTTTAATACAACAATTTATTATTACAATGTTTATGTATTTACAGTTCGGCAGTTTCCATCCTGATAAATTCCCGAGTAAACAAAATCCTGTCCGATGATAGGGACAATTTTGCTCCCAAAAATTTTCCCTTAATTTTGGGATCCAACCATCCCTAATAATTATCATGAAATAGGTATTAAGCTCATTTTATTAAGTTTATTTCACTTTTACCCCTTCATTTAACTAAATAAGCATACCTAGTGTAATTTTCTAATAAAAGGAATTGTAATTCTGACAATGAAAGACATGAAAAAACACAATATATAATTTATTTAGCAACACATGTATAACATTATTTGGCAATATTAAACACATCAATATTAAAATATTAAAGTTAATATCTTTAGAAAACATAGTATTCTGAAAGACCACATATAAATAAGACTACAATAACCTGGTTTTGAGTTGTTTCTGATTCTCCGATTGGTTACACACAAGTTACGAGATCAGCCCTAGGGTTGTAGGCACTTGAGTAGACTAGAGGGGGCCCCATTCAGGTACTTGAGCTCAGCACTAGTGGGGACCTCACTGCACCGCAGCATTAAAGAGAACCACCCCCAGTATCCCTTACGAAAATACTCAGGTTTCCAAATTAATAAACATCATAAATGCTTTTGAAAATAGTTTACACAATGATTATTATTTTCTTAGTTTACTAATTTTGTTAAATAATAATATAAAACAAAAAACTATATTTATGACATCTAAGGCACATAATACTTCCATTTAACATTATAAAACTTTATAACTTCAATAAAAATCAATGTAACTTATGCATTGAGTTAAAATACAATAAACTAATCCAAGAACATAAAAGAGTATACAGTAGTCAGAGAGAACAAAAGATAAAACATATAAACAAACAAGCAATATTTACAATGGTATATATAACATTGGTTAAGTGAGTTAGCTATTATAATATTACGCTATTTCTATAGTTGGGAGATGACTTGTTGGCTAGTGAAGGGGAAGATACCCCCACCACTATCAGCTGTTAAATGGCATTGAAATAAAATAAGACATTAAAAATTAACCAATAGGAGAACTAGAAATCACTGAGGTGGGGGTAACCTCCCCTCAATCCCTTTTTCCCTTGCTGGCCAACAAGTCATCTCCCAACTATAGACATACATATGACACTTAATATTTGATTGTGCACATGCATGCACACAAAGACTTTAGTGTCAAAGGTATGGTCTTTTAAAACTTTACACACAAATGTACAACACAGTTAAAACTATCACAAAAAATATAGTAAAAATCGTCTGTACTTCTAAAATTATACAAATATACACCTATCATTAAATATGAAATAAATTTAACTAGGGCCTAATTAATTTTTTATTGACTACACCCTATTTGAGAATCATCCAGGATTAGCAAACACCAACATAATGAACTTGAGTCCTTCATTTGCAATTTGCCTTAAGGCCCATTTAATTGTAGTTACTTTTGCCCTTCATTAACATTCTTACATTTTTCATTGCAGCGCAGTTTGATGAATTGGGGTTTATCGAATAATATCTCATGCATCAAATTCTGATACATGAAGAAGGTGAGTCAAAACTAACTGCAGGAACTTCTACTAGTCTGGAAGATATGTAGCAATTATAGGCAAGATTGTGCATTCTATGATAGAGATAAAAAAATTTGGAACAAATACTACATGTACAAATTCTTAAATTTAGATATGAGGCCATCTTAGATTTTTCATGTATGGGATTTTATGGGGTTTCCCAATTTTTACCATAGAAATTTTTTATTATATAATTTTAAATTGCTTTATGAACTGCAAGAGCTTCAAAAATTAACTAGTAATTAATTAGTAAAATTAATTAGTATTTTCAACTATGAAATTATCTTGAGGTGTTGCAGAGAAAATTAAAAAAGAAAATCTGATCTGATCCCATATACTGATACTTGATCCAATGTGATATATCGATCGTATTGAAGAATTTTCCATTCGCTTGTATTTCAGGCACTATGCGAATAGTACTATAGAATAAAAAAATTATTGATGTATCGCATCGGATCAAATATCAATGTATTGAATCAGATCAGATTTTATTTTTGAATATTCTCCGTAACAACTCAAGATAATTTACAAAATTGATTATTTTTTTTAGCTCTTGCAAGATTTGTAACTCAAAATTATGTAGTCTTTAAATTGAAAGGTGAAAAATTGGAAAACCCAATTTGAAACCCCATAAAACCCTACTCATGGAAAATCTAACAGGGGCTCTTATCTAAATTTATGCTTTTTTACATGTGTATGTGTGTTTCAAATTTGAGATCTCTATCCTCAAACGCATAATCTTTCTACATATCTGCCGGAATATACCACAAGGGAAATGATATGGGCTATGGGCATGGGAGTCTGTATGGGAAGAAAAGTGGTGACTTGAGCTAGTGAGCCATTACTTCCCCTTTCCCTCCTACTTCAAACAACATGTATCTGATAATTTCTGGATGATCCTTCAGTTAGTGGAATCATAAACCAAGTACATAAGTCATGGTAAAGGGTTAAAAAAATAGGTATATAAATTAAACATTAAAGTCTTTATAATTCTTAGGAAGCCTTCTATGATCAGACTTTCTTTTGTTCTATTTAAAAATAATGAGAAGATCTGTGCTATGTACAGAACACATGACATTTTTATTTTATGTTTCCCCTTCAATATTCCAAAAGGGATTGTGCACAGATTATTTAAGGCGATATTAAAGATTCAAATAAAATATCATCCAATGTTGATATATATATATATATATATATAACAATTAGAGTTAATAATGTATAAATATTATCAAATGAAAGGTACGTGCACTCTTCAAATTTACAAACCAAGCTTCATTACTTAATAAAAATTTGTTGATGTTATACTGCTCTCAATCTGCTTCATATTAAATGTCACTTCATAAAAAATTGAAGTTTAAATAAATTTGAATTTCTCAATTACTTGTGCTCTCATAATACATTTTTCAACTTCAAATGTACGCCATTATCCAAATAAGTTAAAATTTCACATGGGAGTTATCACATTTTAAAAGGCAGACTTAACGAGTAGATGGCAATCAGGAGACCATCGCTGGTTGTGTGAGTGTGTCAGTGGATGGGCTTGCCCATTCTCTCTTGTTCCACCTTCTCCCTGGTGCGGTTGAACGCTTCCGTCTTGAGGAAGTCCACAGTCTTGTAGACGGTGGGGGAGGGGGTGACGGGGGCCCCAGGGGGAGTGATGGGCAGAGCCCCGGAGCAATCAGAGTCCAGCGCCAAGTCCAGGTATTGTATCTCCATCTTCCTTGATATCCCAAATGACCCTCTCTCATAGTAGTATATCTGCAACAAAAAAAAAACAAACATAGATTTATTTTTAAATCGATAATAGAACTGTCTTAAATTTAAGATAAAACAACTATGAATGAAATGATTTTATCTTCAGTTGGTTTGAAATATATTATAACGATAGGTACCAATACCAATGTTGCTTCTTGGAAGACAACATTTATTATGGACTTTCTATAGTAGAAAAACCCAGGTTCAGTTATAATTTGTTCTAAAAAAAATCTGGATAAGAATATGAAACATTAAAATTTTATGAAGAGTTAAGTGCTTGTAACCCGTTTGAAAAAGGTTAGCCTTAAAAAAGGAAAAAAAGTTACTTTTCTCCCTCATATTTGGTCTCGTTCATTAATTTGAACAGATGGTCCAGATGATGTAATTGACGAGACAAGACAAGACAAAATACTCTTTATTGACATGAACATTAAGTACAGTCATGGCGTCATTTTTTTTATATTATTCTTCAGTGATGAGGTTGGCCTCGTCCCTCCAGGCATTCTTCAACAGAGTAAAATTCTTTTTTCAGTAGCCAGTCAAGAAGAGCTCCTTTGAAGTTCCAGTTGTTTTTTTGGTCTTTCAGTGCAGGTGGAAGGGTGTTGAATAGTTTTGCTCCGATGTAGCTGGGTTTTTCTCATAGGCCGACAGATGATGTGCAGGGAGTATGTAGTTGATTTCGTTTCTGTCGTAGTGTCGTTCTGTGTCGTAGTGTCGTTCTGTGCCGTAGTGATGGGCCTTTGACAAGTTTATGGGTTTTTTTTTAATAATGTGGGTAACTACCTCGGCAATGTATAGGTTAGCTACTGTCTGTAGTTTCAGCCTTTTGAACGCCCCCCGGCATGAGTCACGAAACGCCAGTCCAGCCAAGATTCTGACTGCCTTTTTCTGTAGACGTAATACCCTCTGAAGGTTCCCCTGAGATGATAACCCCCATACAATCAGTCCATAGCGCATTTGCGCCTCAAATAGAGCAAAGTAAGCAGTCCTTGAGGTTTCTGCGTTACTGATGTGTTTCAGGCGCTTGAGGTCATAAATAGCAGTGCTAAGTTTCTTACAGAGTTGTTCTACATGGGGTTTCCAGTTGAGGTCTTTGTCAATGGTTATCCCAAGGTATTTGGCCTCTTGGGATGCTATTACATCTGGTAGCGCATGAGCAGTCCTTCTTTGTGAACCAAATAAGAGTTGTTGTGTCTTGTCTTCGTTTAGCACGAGTTCATTCTCTTGGCTGTACTGTTTGGCAATGCTGGCAGCAATATAGGATTTTATTTCTAGCTCTTGTATATTTTTGTGGGATACAACAAGGGCAGTGTCATCAGCATATAGGAAAGCATCACAATTGTCGTGTAACACAGAAATGTCATTTGTATACAGGATGAATAAAACTGGACCTAAGATAGATCCTTGAGGAACTCCTCTGGTTGTCTGTACTTGTGTAGATCTGTATTTTCTAGATGTCTTGTTTGTTACATTAGTTATCACTGTCATTTGAGTTCTTCCGCTGAGATAACTCTGAAACCATTGGTGTGCGGTTCCTCGTATTCCTAGCGTAAGCAGTTTATCCAGAAGATGTTTGTGGCTCAGACTGTCAAATGCTTTACTAAGTCCAGAAAAATACCCGTTGTAGTAGTCCCTGCTTCTGTGGCATCAATGATAGTTTCTACCAAGTCAATTATAGCCGTGATGGTAGACTTGCCTTTTCTTTTTCTTTTTGGTGATTGGTTAAAATACTATTGTTTTTTAGATGTGTGAGCAGTCTTGTTAGAACTAATTTTCAAAGACCTTTGAGAGGGTTGAGATAAGTGAAATAGGCCTGTAGTTGTTGACAAGGGAGGTGGATCCTTTCTTATGCTTCGGGTAGATTAATGATTGTTTGAGTATGGAGGGGAAAGTGCCTTGTTGACAAACAACGGGTGAAATCAACTGGTTTGTTTAGTTTCAGATAATAACGTAAATAAATTTTCTGAATTCAGAGGGCAAGGATTTTCATTATCAAGTAAAAATTAGGGGTCTGCAGTGCACCCAAAATTTGGTACAGGTACGGTACAAGGTGAAATACCGTCATTGGTTCGGTACGGTTAAAGACATCGGTACAAATCCAGTTTGGTACAGATGGCAAATGTCAATTTCTTTAAATTGTATGGTAGGTGAGTTTCTCACAAACAGAAAGAAATAGATTACATAATGCGCAATATGCGAACAGGTCCAATAATTAATATTAAAGGTCTTGATGTGAATGAGGTGAAGTGAGCCATAAGCCTTATCTTTTGAGCATGCTGTTGTGATGTTTGGAAATCAGCACCAAGCATGAATCGAAAATTTGGCACCAGGTGCCCAGACCAAAGGGAATGTATCATGCATTACCTGGTCGTCGAATGTGTCGGAGTTGCGACGGTGTGGCGTGTGCGGTGCCGGACTGGGTGCAGCGCGGGGCCGGCGCAGGCTCTGGCTGCCGTCCGACTGGCGCCCCAGCGGCGGCGCACACAGCTTCAACACACTGCTACCACCTGCACGACACAACAGTCGTTCAGAAGTGAAAACCCTTTGCTTGAATATCAAGCAGCATGTTGTAATCAAAGTTAGATGTAATGTATAAAATTTTTAAATAATGTTTTTTCAAAGTTATTAATTTAGAGTTCTGTATTCTAATTTTGTAATTATTATTTCTGTAATTTTGTGTCCTAAACAAGAAAAAATTTAAGAAGAATATTTAAAATCATTTACTTAAAAATATACACGTCAGAATTTTTGAGTGATATTTAAGTTTTTTTCAGTCCAGTACTGTGTAGATAAAGTGACTTTTAAGACGAATAAAAGCAATAATTGTTGAGGTTTGAATGAACAATGAACATTGACTCCTATTTTGCATTAAAGTTGAAAGACATGGATTTCTTGTGTGGGACGATTTGCATTACATTTACACTCACTCCCAACTACAGTGAGCAATACCTTAAATCAAGTGGAATAGAAATTTCTGGAGTAAATGTATAAATAAGTCTGTTTATTCTTCTTAGTAAAATATATTTAGTGATTTCTCTATGACAAAACAATAGCAATAAATGATCCAAATCCAGTTTTGGAATATAGACTTTTAATTGATTCTTCTTCGGGATATGTAATGAAAAACCTAGTCTCATAGTCTAATAAGAATCTTCAAGATATCCTGAAGCCGGATTTTTTTTGGTGCTTTTATCAGCTTTAACATTAACTGTTACTCTTACTGCCAGCATGTTAAAAAGACTAAATCTCTCATATCTGTATAAGGTTATTCTGAATATGAGAACAGATCCACAATTACTTTAATTTTGCGACACTGTCACTAACTTACAGTCATCCAAGATGTCAATTTTCTTCCGGACGGCTGGGACGGGTTTTAGTTTGCGGTCGATGGTAGGCGGGGCGAGTGGGGATGGCTCGTTGGAGGCTGTGGAGTCCTTGCGGCGAGGTTTGAGGCCCCGGTTGACTGCCGGCGGGGCTGTGGCGGGGGGAGTGACCCCAGCGGGTGACGGCAGGTTGGAGTAGAGTACCACTGAAGAAGAGTCGGAGTGTGGGGGTGATGTCGGCTCGGCGTTCGTGCCAGAGAGTTGCGCTGTTGCAGCAAAGTCATACCTGCACCGACACATCAGGCGTGACACTACAACTTGTGCTCGGGGTTGAATCTTGAGGACGGTGTTTGACAGGTTAACGTAAATTATACTGTTACTGTTAGTGTCAGATTATAATTTAGCTGAGATGTGATTTTTTAGTAAGGATAGACGGGTCCACAAAATTTCAGGAATATTTTCGGGACAAAAACTGTTTTGATTATTGGGCAAGATTTTTTTTACTCGGGAGTTTATATTGACAGCGTTTACCTCCATAAAGGCTGGGCGATCTCACTAATGAGGATTACATGGCACAAATATACTGAAGATGATCTGATCTGATCTGATCTATCATACGGTCTGGCAGTAATTTATTCAAGAGGTAGTTTATTGATCCTACAACATTCTCACAAATTAACCCTTTCCACTCGAATTAATTTGGACCCGTTTTACCAAACACTTGTATTTATTTTAATGGAAAATTGAGTTATCTTTCTTTTTTGTGATTTGGGCCATAAATATTTTCTTTTTAATTTTTTAGGGTATCGATTGTGATTCAGCACAAAATTTAACACGAAAATCATTGAAAAAGTTTTTTTTGTATATTATTTTTTTGATACGTATGTATGAAAATTCAAAATGACACCCCGATAATTTGTGTTTTTGATCTGAAGAAGAATA